>JAVRRP010000005.1:0-120253 GCA_036872775.1 Oleoguttula sp. CCFEE 5521
CATACTTACCTTGTCGGAGTCTGGGCGCTCACCATTGCCTTTGACTTAACGAGACCTCCTGCATTGCACAGCTCGGTGAGGTATCGCTATGAGTTGCCTTCGGGTACCTCAGCGGCGCACTTTTTGATTGTTACCATCACCATATTGTGATGAGCTTTTCATCAGTGTCGGCAGTCCGTGAGGGCTGGCGGCTTTGGAGAAGAGAGTCGTGCGACGCCTTGATATGTCATCTCAGACGTGAATGTCGTCGGCATGTTGGAAGCTCTCGCTCGGCAAGAACACTGCGTTGCCGGGTATCTCACGGTCGTCGCACTCGATGCCTTCACAATCACGCGGCCGTGTATCGACGCATCGATAACCGTGCATCACACGCAGTGCACGCTGCGCACAAGAACCGGTTTAAATACGCGCCAGCAGACCAGCCTGCGTCCACGCCATCCTCGACATCGGCACCGATGCCTAGTCGCCACGAACCTTTCGGCACCCTCACGAGCACCGGGAAGAAAGACATTATTTTGACAGCACAGATACAGTCGCTACAACTACATCCGCATCACCGCGCCAACTTACCTCTCAGATACTTCCCCATCCTCTCCATCTCCTCCTCATAGCCATCCCTTCCTTCCCACTCGAACCTCGCTCTAGCCCACTCAAGGTCCCGCTCATGCTGGCCTTGCGCAAAGTAGATCCACTGCTCCTCCGTCTTCGACCACTTCCGATTAGGCACATAGGCCTCGATGTTGTAGTAATTATCTCGATGGAATGGAGGCTCGAAGTTGTCCCGTCCCTTCCTCGAGAGGAAAGCGTCGGTCTCGACTTCGGAGTGGGAGAGGAAGTATGGTCGATGCTCCGGTAAGACGGGTCGTACTTTGGTGAATAAGCTGCGGCGGAGGATGGTGGATGTGGTGGTATGTAGATGCCGCTCTAGAATCGTCGCATACACAAGCGGACTGCTCAACGCTCTCTCAAGCATCCGCTTCGTCTGTGCCAGTAGTTCGATGTTCCACTGCGGCGTCTCACCACGCTTGATCATAGGAATCGGTTCTCGAGTGTTGAGACTCCGTTGCCAGTGTGCGAGATCCGTGATGATGGCGAGATTGATCCAGGAGAAGGTGCAGGATACGCAGCTACAGATCGTTTTCGGACTTGGTGGTGGGACGTGTTGGGCGTAGGGTTTCAGGGAGAGAAGTAGTCGACTTTGGTGTGCTGGGGAGAGAAGGGCTTCGTGGTGCTCTGGCGGGAGCCTGGGAAAGGTGACCGGGAGGAGAAAGCATTTTGCTAGAATCGGGTAGCGGAGCGAGATGATGTCCCGCGCGATGGGGCCCTCGTGCGCGAGAATGAAGTCGCGGAGGTCTTTCGAGGTCCGAGACAGACGATAGACGTCTGTGATAGCCAGATGCGAAAAGACTTCTTGCAGTAGCTCGGAAGGTAGCTCGAGAAAGCACGCCACGGCAGGTCGACAGGTAACCTTCTTGGGCTTCGTCTTTCGCTTCGCCATACGGAGCGTCTTCTTCGATCGTAAAGTCAGGGCTGCAGTCGTGTCGACAAGCTCATCGTCTTTCTCATCGGATGACAAGATCTTTCTAGATCTTCGGCTTCCTCCAGACGGCACCGTTGAGTAGACCGTCGCGGGCTCCTCTCCATCATTCCGAGTATTGGGGAGCTTGTTCGCCAGATTTGCCACCAGCGTGGAGTCCGGGTTCGGAACGCCAGCAGGTCCAGATGGCTCGGCATCAATTGACGGAAACTCCATGGGAGCTTGGATCGTTGTGGGCGTAGGCATGTTGGACGACATAGCACTAAGCAGAGTACGAGCGTTCTACTTGAAAATACAAGTATAACTGATATGGCTTGGCACTCGACGAATGTTAGTAGCACGCTAATGTGGCGGTAGCACGCGGAGCAACTGCGACAGCAACGACGCCGAGCACCGAGCACAGGAATCATGACCACACTGCGAAGATTCCAGGACTGATGTGCACGATGAGAAATCCATGTGTGTACGGCTCAAGCTACATGTATAGCTCCTCGCCGCATTGCCACCCTGGACCAAGTTCTTGAGTTCCCAATAGCAGAAAACTCCGCATACTCTCCAGCCCTCTCTGTCCATCTCAGCCACGGATCTCATCAGCAGTTCCAGCCTCCGAACTGAATCAATTACACTCACTCAACACTGGCCCATGTCCCAGTGTCTGCACCCCATAAGAATTGCTCCTCACACGCCCATGATCTCCGTCCCCGAACTCATCGGCAAGAACAGTCGACACCACAGCGACAGTAGTCCTGAAGCCCGAAGTAGGAGGCGCGTGGCCGACATCGGGGTTGACCTTGCTTGGCTTGTCGGGCAAAGGTGGGAGCGGCTTGTCCTTTCCCGGCGTGGAAGGCGAGAGGCTGAGTTGATGCAACGCGCCCTCTGGTGTGGTGATGAAATCGTGAGCATGAGCCTTCTCGAGAGCCGCAAAGTTGGTGGACACAGGCGTGCAGTTGTAGTTCTCTCGCTTGATGGGAGGAGACCAGGCGGGGAAGATGTTCGAGGCGAGCGTGTGGCGGGTGCTGATAGGCTTTGATGGATCCGGGTCAGCTGAGTAGGCCTCGATGTCGGCTGAATGAGTCAATCCATCGACAGTGGGGTCGGCGACTGCAACTGTGAGGTCCTTGGGTGGCGGTGGAGCATCCGGGAAAGGGTATGGTGTTGATGGTCCGTCCGCTGTGCGATTCTGCGATGGAAGTGCGATGATGTCGATCTTGCCGTCGCTTGAGGTATGGTGCTCAACGGGGTGCTGGAAATCAGGTAAGGTTGGCCGCATGGGGATCTGCAACTCGGCTGTAAGAGCAGACATGATAGTCTAGCTCTGAAAGGTCTTTGATGGAGGCGCGTTGATGGCTTGACGGTCGAGGATGCGGCTTCAGACTGATGCTTCTTGATGTCGTCGAGGGGTCAAGAGTCGCACCAGGTCCAGAGCCAGACTATGGGCAGCAAGGCCATGCCATTGCACGCCTCCACCTCCATTGACCACCCTCCGCCGCGTCAACGCCACCTGTACCGCCCCTACCCATCACCTCGTATTGCCATTTCATTCACCGCATCCGAACCATTCCCTTAATCCTCGTCTTGAAGTTGTCGAACCACGTCCGATCTGGCGCCTCCTCGAGCGCCTTCTCTAAAGCAATGTAGTGGTCGGGGCGACTTTGCGGCTTCATGATGTTCTCAGGAATGGGGTAACGCTTCGCGATGGCATCGTCCAGTAGCAGATATGCGGCATTGACCTCTTTGATTTCATCCTTGGAACCTGAAGGGGCGGACTGGAGTCGTGATCGTAGTAGTTTATGGAATGTGTTCTCGGGACGGATGCGATCTACTGGCCATCTTGTGAGCAGGCGGGCGTAGTGTTGGGTGATTTGCTGAAAGATTGTCAGTGTGGGCTTGCAGAGGTAGGAATCATGATATCTACCTGGCGCGACATGATGCGCAATTAGTGCTTTGAAGGTGGATGTATGGGAATGGCTGCATGTATGAGAGAGTCAATTAATAGACGATGTCATTGAACTTAAGCGGGGACATGGCCGAATTGTTGTGACACTCCCGAGATGGCCGAGAAAGATTGTTGTGACAGATCACCTTGGATCATACATATCTGCATATAGACGAGTGATGAGGGCGCGGAAGCTGTTGAGAGTATGTCCTGTCATAGATTCTCTTCGCTGCAGTACTGACAAGAGCAGGCTTCAACGACAGACTCGCTCTGCATCTTCTGCGCATGTCGCCTGACCGGGGACCTCTCCATATCCGTCGCTAGACCCCTGCTATCATCGAGACTCCCAGCGCAACGACGAGGCATATCTACGACCAGACCACCATTTCAGTCCGCCGCCGCAGCAGCTGCTGATGCTCCTATCACTAATGCCGCCAACAACCCCTCCCCTCCTCCGCAACGGACCGGCTTCGATACCACCTCTCCCTTGTCCGCCTCGGAGCAACGAGAGAAAGCTGCCTTGCGATCCCGTCGAGACGATGCCGAGCAGCAGCAGCGCGAGAAACGAGACCGCACAGCCCTCGAGCAACGGCAAAGACGAGATGACGAGGATGCGAGGCGATGGAAGGAGGAGCAGAAGGACATCGCGAGGCGCGCTGACGGATCACGAGCTGTGGCTAGAGGCGAGGTCCCCAAGAGGAATATTGGGTCTGATAGGAGAAGTCCGTTCCGGAAGATAGATGGCCCAGAAGCCTCAAGGGCGGAGAAACGAGAGACTGTCCCACGGCCAATGAAGAGGGAGAGTGAGACTCGAAGGAGTCCGTTCGGTCCGGAACAGATCGCGCGGCAGGATGCGAGAACTAAAAACCTGGGCGGTACACATAGAGTGTTGCAGCTGGGCGGTACTCAAAAACACGATGCGCGGAAAGAGGGTGCAGATAAGGTCCAGTCCGCGAGGTCTCATCAAGCCGTGCAAAGGCCTGTGGCTAGAGTGTCACTGAGGAAGTCTACTGGGCCTGCCCCAAAGAAGCTCGCTATGCCCGACTTCTTGACTTCAAGCGCAACAGAGACACGGAGAGAGGACACTGTATCGGGCTGGGGCACTACGGCTACCGAGCGAGCAGAGTTGGTACTTGGGGAGGACATACCGCCCGCAGTATACACCCCTCCCGCTGTGACTGGACAGGATCGTGCTGTAAGGCAGAGTCCGCGGGCAAGACAGCAGCCCCATGTTGGCGGGGAGTTCGACTTCTCCAAGGTGGCTCACCAACGTGAAGACAATCAAGCTTCCGGCTTCACTGAGGTTGATCAGGCTTCCATCACTACAAGACCATCACCTCAAAGGACCGCGAATGGGAGACTAGCGAATGGGAGATCACCGCATCCTCCGCGGCGATCCACTCCACCTGCGCACCCTGGCGCGCAATCTATCGCAGACATCCTCAGCACAGCAGTGCGTAGTCCGTCAGAGACTCAGCAAGCACAGCCCGATCCGTCGTGGGCGGACGCGTCTTCTCCGCCTACAGCAGAATCCTTCTCATTTCAGGAGGACACTGACTCGAACGCACTGGACCAAGAAGCTTCCTCCAGACGCGCGCGTTCATCGTCTTCCACACATCAGTCATCGAACACGCGCAGCAATGGAAGCAGCCGCACCTTCCGCGCCTCTCCACTCAATGCAAGAGACATCAGCCCCGTGTTAACATTCGACGACCTACCACAAGAAGACTGGCAGCACTTCCGGCGCCGCGAGCCCGCGCCAGTCGCTTCACAATCAGCCCAACCTCCTCCTGAAGCAACGCGACCGCTGTACAGCGAAGACGACGTCGATCGGCTGTTCGACGAGCACAAACAGCAGCGTGATCAGCGCGCAACGCAGAGGGCACCTCCTGTACAAACGAGCTACAAACCCTTGGGCGTTCCTTTGCAGACTTCGTCACGTGTTACAAAATGTGCACGATGCGGTACCGAAGGCCATCATGCCCGCGAGTGTCCTGGACCAAAGTGCTTCAAGTGCGGCAAGCAAGGTCACATTGCTTCTTTGTGCCCGTCGAAGCCCACACAGCCGGTGTGCCATAGTTGCGGTGAGGAAGGACATGTCGCGAAGTTGTGTCCACAGAAACTCTCGCAACCACCTCAGATACGACGCACAAGCTCTGTGAATTCGTTTGGCGATCAGGAATTCTTTGCTGGTAAAGCGCCTGCTCGCCACAACAAGCTCGAAGAGCATCGTCAGCCGGGAGAGAGCAATGTGAGCGATGTTAGAAGGCCTAGAGTCGAGGCACGAGAGAGCGATGATGCGGAGAGCTTCATACGTGATCGACTCCGCGCTGGTGAAGCTACTACTGTACCATCTGAGGTGGAGGAGCCTCGGGTGCTGAAGTCTCGCAAGTTCCGTGATGAGGAGCCTGAGAAGAAGAAGTCGGGTCGCCGTAGTCGCCGTGATGAGGACGAAGATGAAGAGTATGGCGGTCGCCGTGGCCGACGAGACTTTGACGATCAAGTCGAGGATGATCGAGGCGATCGCAAGGCTAACAAGCGCGAGGAGAAAGAGGCTGCGAAGCGCGCTGAACGTGCCGCTGAGCGAGCAGCGCAACAGGCTGAGCAGCGTAATCAGATCAGACTGCCCGAGTTCATCTCTGTGCAGAACTTGGCACAGGCTGTAGGAGCTCGGTACGAGCAGTTCGTGTCGCGACTGGAAGACTTGGGCTACGACGACGTCTTCCCGGGCAAGATCCTGAACACGGAAGTCAGTGGGATGATCGCCATGGAGTACGATCTCGAGCCTGTCTTCGACACCGGCGTCAGTGAAGAAGAGGAGCGGGATCTCAAGCCCGCACCAGAAGTTGCCGCAGAAGACAAAGACTACCTGCCAAGTCGGCCGCCTGTGGTGACGATCATGGGTCACGTCGATCACGGCAAGACTACGATCCTCGACTACCTCCGCAAAAGTAGTGTCGCTGCTGGCGAAGCTGGTGGTATCACACAGCACATTGGCGCCTTCAGTGTTCCGCTCGCTGCATCTGGCAAGACGATCACCTTCCTCGATACCCCAGGCCACGCAGCTTTCCTCGCCATGCGCCAGCGCGGTGCTAATGTGACAGATATCGTTATTCTTGTTGTCGCAGCCGATGACTCCGTCAAGCCGCAGACTCTCGAAGCGCTCAAGCACGCTCGTGCAGCTAATGTTCCGATCATTGTCGCGGTTAACAAAGTCGATAAGGAGGAAGCAGACGTGACACGGGTGAAGCAAGACCTCGCACGCCATGGCGTCGAGATCGAGGACTTTGGCGGCGAGACACAGGTCGTGCTCGTCAGTGGTAAGACGGGTAAAGGTATGGCTGAGCTTGAAGAAGCTGTTGTGACTCTCAGCGAGATTCTTGATCACCGCGCGGACTCTGAAGGCGCAGTTGAAGGCTGGGTGCTCGAAGCCACGACCAAGAAAGCTGGGCGTGTAGCCACTGTCCTCGTCCGCCGTGGCACGCTCAAACAGGGCACTGTCATCGTCGCTGGCCGTACGTGGACTCGCGTACGCTCGCTGCGTAACGAAGCCGGCGTCGCTATCGACGCAGCCTACCCTGGCATGCCCGTTGAAGTAGATGGCTGGCGCGACCAGCCTTCAGCAGGCGACGAAGTCCTGGAAGCGCCTTCCGAGCAGAAAGCCAACTCGGTGGTTGACTATCGACTAGAGCTACTGGAGCGTGAGAAAACCGCCCAAGACACCGAAGCTATCAACGCCGCCCGCAAAGCGGCGCAAGACAAGCGCGAAGCCGACCGTATCGCCGAGACCGCCAAAGCTGATCCAGCCTCCAAGACCGCCAACCCTGATACACCCTCCGTTGACTCGCCCGAAGTGTCCACAGGCCAAATCCTCGTCCCCTTCATCCTCAAAGCCGACGTCTCAGGCTCCGCGGAAGCACTCTCCGCTTACTTGCAATCCCTGATCTCCCCCCTAATTCGTCCAGACATCCTCTCCTCGACCGTCGGGCCCGTTCACGAGTCCGACATCGAGATGGCTGAAACGGCTGGTGGACACATTATCGCCTTCAATCTTCCTCCCAACCCGAGCATGCTCTCGCAGGCGGAGGCGAAGGGGATCAAGGTGCTCGAAAACAACGTGATCTACCGCGTTCTCGATGATGTGAAAGCGGTGCTTGAGGATAGGCTGCCGCCGATTATTACGCAGAGGGTGATGGGCGAGGCGGAGGTGGTGCTTGGTTTTGATATTTCGCTTGGCGGGAAGAAGAGCGTCAAGATTGCTGGTGTCAAAGTGAGGAATGGTGTTGTTACGCGGAATTCGAGGGTCAGGGTCATGAGGGGGAGCGAGAAGATCTTTGACGGTAGGTTGTCAACGTCGACACGCGTGGTCGTTCAAGGATTGTTGCTGACTTTGTGGATGTAGGCACGATCTCGAGTCTCAAGAACGTCAAGCGAGATGTTCAGGAAATGCGAAAGGGTACTGAGTGTGGCATTGGCTTTGCTCTACCGAACAGCACTGAATGGCAGGCTTTTGAGCCGGCCGATCTGGTGCAGTGTTATGAGGAAAGGAGTGAGAGGCGTAAATTGTAGTATACAGTCGTGATAGTATACTACATCTCCCCCCCTCCCATCACTCCCCCACCCCTTCACTTCCTTCCCCCTCTCTTCTCCGGCAGCCCAGCACGAGCATCAGCGGGCTCCTGCTCGCCCTTGGCGTTGAAGTCGCCCAAGTCCTCTATCTCCGCCGCCAAAGTCATGCCGGCGGGCCGCCGCCGGCCGCCACCGCTGCTCTTTACCGCGCTTGAGCGCGGGGCGGCGGGCGAGCGCGCCGCGGGGAGGGAAGGGCGCGGAGGGGTGGTGGTGGTGGTGGTGGCGGCGGGCGCGGGGGAGGCGAGGCGGCGCTTCTTCGTCGGTGGGAACACCCACGTCTCCGCGGAGGAGGAGCGGGACGGGGCGCGAGGCGGCCGAGCGGAGGCGGGCGCGCACGGGAACGGCGGTGCCGGCTTAGGGGAGGGGGTGGTGGCGGCGGCGGCGGCGCGGGCGGGAGCGGGGGAGCCGGGGGAGCAGAAGAGCGGCGTCTCGGCAAGCCGAGCGATCGTCGTGACCACCGTAGTGGTGGTGGTGGTGGTGGTGATGGTGGTGGTGGTGGTGGAGTGGGAGATGAGGGTGTCGGAGTGGGAGGAGGTGATGGTGTGAGGGAGGGCGAGTGAGGAGGAGGCGGATGAGGGTGAGGGGTTTGAGGAGGTGTTGGTCATGGTGGTGGTGTTTGATTTTTTGATTTTGTTTGATCTATCAGGACTACAGGACTGCTCACTCCTCGTCCATCATTTGTACTCCCCTCTCCGCTCATCGAGTAGCAACGGCTCACTGTTGCCTTAGCATGCTTCAACAGCAGCAACCCTCAGTCATCGGCGCCTTCACTGATCAGTACCTTCATCGAGCAGCTCCTTCGCCTAGCGGCTCGTTCATTGAGTTGCACCTCTCTCAAACATTTTCTCGTCCCCTGATGTGCTTGTCGCCTGTCGTGCAACGTCTCTGATACTCTATGCTTTGTATCACGCGTGATTGCGTAGGTGTCGTGCAGCCGTACGAGCCTCTCACTGTTGCGATACTTGTATTCGCTATCGTAGCTGGTTCGATAGCAGCGCCAATCATGCGCAGATCCGACTGAGAGAAGGCAGTGGACAGCGATAGCAATCTATGACAGGTACTCCAACCTTCGATAGTCGCTTGCGTTCCTGGGCGTCCAGTAAGTCATCTGGTGCCTGACAATGTCATCAAACGATGCTCGGTGAATTCTTTCGAGGTCCCGGATGAAATCCGGATCGCTCCCCTCACGGAACGCTGTCTGCTTCCCAGGTTGGATTTCCCGGCTGGCAAACGCATCTACCATGAGTCTCCTCGCTGGCGATCTCGGCGGAGTACCGTCGTAGATGGCTGTTGCGACGTCCAACTTAGGGCAGAGACGGCGCTCACTACCTCCCATGCGAAGCGCTGCAACAAAGGCCTCGAGTACGCGTCGCTTGAAGCGGCAGTCCAGCATCCGCTCGCCAAGCACGTACATGCTCGCGAGCTTAGCAAACATCCTGCTTTGTCTGTCTTCGGGGGCATCTGATTCCAGATCCGCATCATCCAGCTTGTCCTCGCGGAGGAAATACAGGTAGTGCGACATGAGGTTTGGGTCTTCTCCTGGCATGCGCATAACAAGTTCTTGGCCTTCTCTCCAACAAGGCTTGAGAGCAATCTGGAAGAACTTGCCGGCTCCTGTCATGTGCTTCATCTCGACTTGGTGTCGCTCACCATCAGCACCAACAATCAGGGTAAACATCTGGTCGTCCTTGGGCACTGGAGTTGTCTCGGTTCTGTACGTATCGAGGGGCACAGTCTTGCTCGATTCCTCGGTCATGTCATCATGGCTCCGTTTCTGGCCAGCCATGCTTCTGGTGACCACCATATCGGCGAGTGGGACGCGACTGCTGTGCGAGCGAAATGCGTTTTGATTGACAATTCGATGCGAGGCGTAGCACGGGTTGCGCTTGGCGGTTCCGTATGTCTTCGAGTGTAATTCTTTTTGATTGAATGATACGCTGTGGGATAGTCGATATTCTTACGATGAGTCTGCAGAGACACGTCGTGGTAAGAGTACTCTACATATACCTAGCACAGGAGAATCGAGTGTGGGAAGTGGAAACGCAAATGCTGTCAGCCAATGCGCATCGACCGAAAGCCCGCTCAGCAGCAATTGCAACATCATGTATTGGTTGAGGTTGGAAGGTCACTTGCTACTCTCAGATTGTTGCGAACCAATCGGGAGTATGTACTCACGTGTCCTCACCTGATCTTGCGAAAGTTCTCGTAAGTGGCTTAGGTCGTTGTAGTGAGGCACAAGCTTCCGGACAGCTCGCTACCATGGCGAGCCTACATGCGCGCGAGCATGCAAGCTGGTGTGAAGGGCAGGTCTAGGTCGTCCATACAAGCCTCGCGGATCTTCCAACATCTACGAGGGGTGCCAGATGCGGACTGAGCTCGAAGTGTGTGCTGTCCTCACGCCGGGATAACCAGAGAATCGCGACAATGTTGCGCCGTTTCAGCATCTTTTCGCGCCCCTCGATGCTTGTTCATATCCGGTCGAACGCAAGCGGATGGAAACTCGAGAGACCATGGTATGCAGGCTGAAGTTTCGAATCGTACATGAACATACATATTTACCCATTAAATGTTGGCTTGTATGACCTCGGCACAGGCATCAGGATGTAGATTAGTCAGCATGTCGTCTCCATCGATTCGTCGACTTCACAATTATCTCGCTCGTACGTGCAGCACTAACACATCGATCAGCCTTGGGAATCAAGGACATCGCGGCCTCTTTGCTCGAGAGCTTTTCAGGGCTTTCCGGTTCATGACATACATTGGAGTCCCCGCAGCTGTTCTAAAGACGCCGCATCGAGCCCTGTTCAGTATTCCACATACGACGCCGATCAGTCAGTTGAATGACACTTTCCATTCTGCAATTGAAAGCACCAGTCTTATCTCTACGGCAAATTTAAATTGCCAGGAGCTTCGCATTATCACGTTCCTCGTCTGCCTTAGACTTTGAGATTAATACTGGTCCACGGCTTCGAGCGTTTCGCCGGTAAAAGTGGCGAGCAAGTCTGCCTGGAGACTTGTGTGATCGATCATCAGAAGTCACAGTCTATGCGCAACGCATACCGCGCCGCACAGAGATCAATACTGGTTCAAAGATCCTGGGCCGAGTACGGCAAGTCAGACTCAAGTCAGAGAAGCAGGTATCACATCTGGAACATGGCCACCCAGCTGCCCGATCTGCCTCCTGTCGCTAGGCTCAGTCCGCGAGTGATCCGCATCCTTGGTGGCAATCCCTCCAAGTACACGCTGCAAGGCACCAACACCTACCTCATAGGTACTGGTCGTGAGCGGCTTCTCATTGATACCGGCCATGGGCTACCAGCTTGGAAGGAATCAGTCAAGAAAGTACTGGATGATGAGAAAGCTGAAGTGAGTAAGGTGATACTCACACACTGGCACCCCGATCACGTGGGTGGTGTCACCGACTTGAAAGCACTGCAGCCCCATGTTGAGGTGCTCAAGCATCGACCAGGTGAGGGCTGGGACGGGAAGGCGACAGGCTTTGACGATGGTGCCGAGATCAGTGTGGAAGGCGCCACACTGAAAGCAACTTACACCCCTGGCCACGCAATCGATCACATGGTGTTCCATCTTGCTGAAGAGGACGCCCTTTTCACCGGCGACAATGTGCTTGGCCACGGGACAGCAGTCTTCGAGGACCTAGCTGCGTACATGGCAAGTCTGAAGACCATGTCGACCTTGTTCAACGGCAGAGCTTATCCTGGACACGGCGAAGTCATCACAGAGGGCAAGCCGAAGGTTTTGGAGTACATCGAGCATCGCAGGCAGCGAGAGATTGAGGCGCTCGAAATCCTGGGAAGGAAGAGGGAAGACGGCAAGCAGGACTGGGCGAGCATGGAGCTGGTCAAGGTCATCTACGCACAGTATCCGGAACATTTGCACCAGCCCGCTGAGGGCAGTCTACTGCATGTTTTGCGAAAGCTGGAAGGGGAGGGTAAAGTGAGGAAAGCAGGCAGTAGATGGGAGTTGATTGATGGCGGGAGGCTATGATCAGTAAAGCGAATGCTGTCCCTGTTTGCCCTTACACCATGATCATTCTTTGACGTGCGTCCGACCTTCCGGTCCTACGTCCATTGTTCACGAGGTAGTACACGGTCACACTCCACATGGCGTAATGCACACTACGACCAAGTCCGAGACGGGACATCAAGCATGAAGTTGACGAGTAGTCGCAGTATTAGCGAGTTGTGACTAGGAGAGTGCACAGCCTTAGTCCGATCGCACCTCCCTCGAGACTCCGTGCCAGCGCACCTTCCTAGTCACTGCGCGACGAAGACAGCACATCTATTGACAAACACCGCACGTCGACATGTCCACCAATAACGCGCGGACGTATGCTACTTGGATCCGCAATACAAGATGTCGAGTAGGAAGAGATCAGCCGGAGCCATGTTGCTAGAGTCAGTCCACTTCCATGGTCTCATGAGACAGCCACTGATACGCGATCAGGTTTCGCGATGACATGGTCACCCTACTCGTCGGCCCATACGAGACGAGGATGGCCATCCACGCATCCCATATACGCAACTCGTCTGAGTTCTCCAAGCTCGCGCTGCAGAAGTGGTGGCAAGAAGGCGCGGAGCGCACTATCAGACTCCCCGAAGAGCGACCAGATGACTTTCGCTACTACCTCCACTACCTTTACAAGCACGAGATCGCCACGGAGCCGCTGGACAACCCCGCAGGCTTCGACATCGCCGAGCGCTACGCGTTCCTCGCGGACCTCTACCTGCTCGGCGAGCGCATGCAGGACCGTGACTTCAAGAATGCGAGCATCGACTGCATGATCGAGACGAACGAGCTGCGGAACGAGTGTAATGACACTGAAAGTCCTCATGTTGATACCATCACGACGGTCTACGAGGGCACCCTGGCACCGTCGCCGATGAGGCGTTTGCTAGTTGACATGTACGTGAGGCAAGGAGATGCAACATGGTTCGCCGGGGAAGACATGAGAGGCGGACATCCGGATTTCATGGCAGTCTTGTTGCTGCGCTGTATGGGGTTGCGCATGGCAGCTACTGTCTTGGAAAGCAGTATCTCAAGTGTCAGGACTATCACGAGAAGCCGGAGGAAGTCGGAGGAATACCGTAGGTCGTCAGGGTAGTTTGTCGTCATGTCAAGGTCGCTTCAGACCAGTGAGAAGGGTGGAAAGGTTTAGATCTTGCTCAGCTCTCGTCAATGCAGAACCGGCAGCTCTCCTACTCCGAGCGGACATGTGACTGCGGTGGCGTCGCAGTGCGAGCCAGTGAGAGAACTCGATGGTAGTCTTCGTCCAGAGGTATGCAATACGCTCGTACAATTACATAGAACTACAGCGGAATCCATCGCAAGCCCCTTCTCGTTCACAGTCGTCGCTCCTAGATCACATCACAATCATCCCTACTAATACATGGCCCTTCGGCCCTCTCATGCACCCACGATCCGACTCTGTCTCGGCGTGGTATCATTCCCCTTCTCCTCAATCAACTGTGACGCAGCCACTCTTCCGCCGCCACTTTTGGCCGCTTCGCGCCTTGCAAGAACCTCATCCTTAGCCTTCATAGCCGCTGCCAAGCTCTCGATGTAAGTCCGGAACTTCACGATCTCACGCAGCAGGTACTCGGACTTGTGCTGCCAGTTGGCGAGAGCTCTGCGGTAGTTGTGAGTGTGCGGTGAGTACTGCGAATGTAAGTCAGTACGATGTCCACCCTGTCAATAATGCGCACAAGAGGAAACTCACAGCCAGCTCAATCGCATTCTTCAACTCGTTATGCTCCTCCAGCTCTTTCTCCGCATTCGCCACATAGGCAACCACAGTCTTCATCTGATCGACCTCCATCAACTGACTAGCCATCATACTCGGGCTCGGCTGCTTCCAGTCGGCCAGCTGCGCCTTATCGCCAGCCAACTTCGGACCCCTCGTGCCACCACCAGTAGAAACAAGATCAAAGCTCCCTCGTAACGAGCTCTGCATACTCGGTCTCGGCAGCCCGTTGTTCCCCGTCGATGAGCTATGCGTGTGCGTCCTCGCCCTGTTACCCATAGCCGAAGGCGGCGTACTGACATTCTCACCCGCCGACCCAATCAGTGATGTGTTGATCACCTGCTCACTCCAGCCATACTCGATGTTCGACACACCTCCGGAAAGCGGCTCCTTGCTCAAACGCGCGGCCCAGTAATTCGCCGTCGAGACCCACTCCACCGCGATCTCAGGCGTGCCGACATCGAACAGATGGCACGCTCCGCCAGGGAGGCGTAGTGCCCAGACGTATCGGTGCTTGTTATACCCCGATGGTAGGGTGACTGCGACAGTATGGCGGAGCGCGAAAGAGGCGATCTGCTCGGCGTTGCCCATCCAGTCTCCGCCGCCGACCTGCGTGGAGGCGATGCTCGCTGCCTTGCTGCCGAAAGCAGTCTTCTGTAGGCGCTGGCGGCCTAGAGAGCGGGACTTCGTGGTGGTGGTGTTGAAGTTGAAGAGAGTGAGTTTGCCCTTGCTGATCACGGCGAAGAAGTCGCTGCTCCAGGTGCGGTCTTTGGCTTTACGGTCTGTGGCTTCGAATTCGTGGCGTTGCTTTACGATACCTTCTTTGGCCCAGGGCGCGCCCTCGAGTGTGAGCGACTCGTCTTCAAGTAGGTCACCTTTGATGGTGATGGAGTCGTTGTCCACGCCATTCGCCACGCCCTCCTCACGGATGATGGCTTGCGACAGTGCGTTCGCGAAGCCTATCGAGTGTTTGTAGGATGCATCGGAAGGCGAGAAGAAGTGCCCAAGGCTGCCCACGGAGCTGGACGCAAGAGTCTTGCCATACGAGTTCTTGCTGCTCCACGTGCTGCTTTGCACACCAGACCACATGCTGCTGTCATCATCGAAGCTCGTCCGTGAGGAACCAACGGTGCTGGGATTGTACATCTTTGGTCTCGAGCGCGTATTGCGACCCTGCCAGCCCATTGACAGGTTGCGCAAACCAGGTTTGGAGCGATACGATGCAGCTTCTGAAGGTGCTCTACTAGCCACCGAGCCGGACCTCTTGAGTCCACCTGGTGCGAGGTTGCGCTCAGAGCTTCGTACGTCGGCAACAGACAAACTGAGCAACGGTAAAGGCTCACCCTTGATCGAGTTCCAGAAAGACTTGAGTACCACTTCAACCTCGAATTCCCAGGCACGCATGTTACCGCTGAACTGACTATTCACGAGTGCATTAGAAGAGCTGCTGTTAACCGAGTCAGGAGTAAAGCCGTCTGACTCTCCTCGGAACATGCCCGGTCGTATCGAAAGTCGCTTCGTGGCATTAGGACGCGCGCCAAGGTCGAACGACGTCCGCTCTTGAGGCGTGTCAGGTGGCAGTGCCGGCGAATTGGGTCCGGAGGAGGTCGCCTCAGGCCAAGGGATCGCAGCTCGGGCCTGGCCGTTCGTGGCCGGCCGAAGCGTTTCATCAAATGCTCCAGGCGCGGCATCAGATACGACGCGCCGGATCGTCGGCAGGGTGTTCTTCACGTACGCACTTTTCGACATCTTGTCGCCGATATCAGCCATGTGCAGATCAGTGTTCAGTAAGATCAGTGAGTAGAGCATCGTATGCACTACGTCCTGAGCCTTGAAACCGTGATTGGGATTGCACTCGCACCACCGCGATGAGAGCGCAGTGATAATGCGATCGAATTGCTGTGTCTCGCCCTTTAGCACAAGCTTGCCACACAGCGCTCGCAGTGCAGCAAGCACGTTCATACCAGTAAAGTCCCACATCAGCATGTAGGCTGCGAGCGTGCGCTGATTGAGCGTTTTGTTCTCGCCAAGCCAAGAGGCGGCTTCCATCTGGGTGACATCGTCTTCGTCACCGTCGAAGATGCGCTTTGCGCGTTCTTTGGACGCATCACCAGAGTCTTTGGACGAGCTTCGCATGCTGTATGCATCGAGTGATGGCCGGAGCAGATCATTACCGTCCATCTGCACAAGCGGTAGACTTGTAGCAGAGTGGTAGCGCGTGCTTGGTGTTGCTGGCGCCTGCTCATTCGCGCCAGGCATGTTCACGGACGCAGATCTTGACGACTGCTTCGAGCTCTGTGGTGACACTCCAGTCTTGCGAGATGCGATCTTCCCGAGGTCATCAACGGATGGCTGCAAGAACAGACGTGTAGGTCCGTTCGCCTCTCTCGATGTCTCTGCCTGGTGACTTTGCGTCGCTGACCAGCTCGACTCCTGCATGTGAAGGTCCAGGTTGTTTCCTGCTGCGAAGTCACGCATTTCTTGACTTGGCTCTACGGGACTCACTCCCGCTGACGCCAGTATGCGATCACCAGTGCTTGCTCGACTTACCGGTCGCTGCTCCTGCTCACTCGTTGCCATCGCTTCAGACGACATTGGAGAGACTCTGCGCTGTGGTTCCTCCATTGGTGAATAGAACGTAGCGGGTGACATAAGGTCTGGTTGCACTCCGCTAGGCTGCGAGTTCTGCCGATCTGTATCGTTGCTCGTTGCGCTTGCGACGATTGGCTCCGGCTTCTTCTTTTTGACTTTCACTTTCAGCTTGCCGTCGCTGTCCTGACTGGGTCGCGCACCCGTCGGCTCTCGAGAGAATGGGTTCCTCTTACCAAGCGAGGCGTCAGGTGGAGGCGTGTAGCCAGAGTGGAAGATGTCAAGACTGTCCGAGTCTCCAGTATGCGACGTGCTCGAGTCTGGTCGAGAGTCCGTCTTCACTAATAGCGGTGGACGCATTGTTGCCGAAGTGTCCTCATCGCGCAGGAACGGGTCCATGACTTTGCGTAGACTGCTTGCAGACGGACTGGGCTGTGCAGGCGTAAGCTTGGCTTGATCGAGGTGTAGTGGTAAGGGTGGTGGCAAGGAGTTGTCGCTAGCAGACTTCTTTCGCCTGCGAAAGAAAGACGATGGCTTCTTATTGAGTGCTACCGGCGGGTAAGATGCGGTGGTGACAGCAGTCGAGTTCGGCAGCTGCTGGATCTCATTCTTCAGGTTCGAGCTTGTCATATTCGTCGTAGATACGGAGGGCTTCTTGTTCTCCTTGCCTACGTCCGGTGCTCCGTGAGGTGAGACTGGTCGCTCGTTTGTCCGACTTGAGCCGCCGAAGACTCGTTTGAAGAAGCCTTGACGTTCGCGGTGTGGACTCAGCGCATCTCTCGCTCTTCCACCTCCTGATATTGAGGTCGATACTGCACGCTCACCCAGTGGCGGCACTACTGGATTGCCCTGCATGCTGTTGTTCCGCACAAAGTCGCTCGCTCTATCTCGTACGTCCTGCGGTATCATCGGAGTACTCGCCGAGCGTAGATCCGACTGTGTCGTTATCTTCCTCAGCGCACTCCCTTTCGTTGCCTGATTAACATATACCGGGCCGGTCGCGTTGGGATTCTGCATTTTACGCGGTCCCGCAGGTATCATCGGCTCCGGCGCAGCGTTCGATGGTACCTCGTAGCTACTGAATGCGGATGGGACAGGCCGTCCACGTTCCATCACTGATGAGACTCTGGTATTGGCGTCGGCGTAGATATGGTCCATGCTCACAGAACGTCCTACACCACCCCAAGCCAATCGTCCAGACTCTTTTACTGCGTCATACCCTTGGCTTTCAAAAGATGTCTTGCCTTCGTCTCTTGACTGACCGTGCACCTGCCTGTGCGAGAGAACGCTGTGCGCTCCTCGACTTGTGTCGCTGCTCAGGTTCCTCTGCAGCTGGCTGTAGCGCGAAGTTGGTGCTCGTCCTGACTTCTGCGCCGGGAGGTGTGTGCCCACGTTGCTGCTGCTGTTACTCCTGCGGCTGCGATAGGGTGGACTGGAAAAGTTGCTGCTCGGCGACTCCTCTGGGATGCGCGAGGTAAGATCGGAAGATAGTGATGAAGAGTATGTGTGTCCCCTAGGGCGTTGGGCCGGTCGGTCAGCCGCATGCAAAGGCGCTTGCCTGATGCGATCGCGTTCGCGCTGCCTCTCCTCAAAATCGTCAAATTGTGCACCAGTGCTTTCGAATGTCGCTCTCATCTGTGAGGAGAGTCCATCGAGGGACTGCAAGAGGTTGTCCACTACACTGTCGCGGGTTGTGCTTGACCAGGACAGTCCATGCGAATGCCTGGGGTCCGACGCCAACGATCGCTCCCAATTGCTTCCCTCCTGCGCGCGGCTCTGTGCGTGTACGGGCGCTTTGCTCTTTTTCACGCGTCGCGGTGGATTGCGCGGCGTCGAAGGAGGGCTGGATCTACCGTCGCCGCCGCGAAGAACGTTCTTTGAGCTACTCCGTGTAGCAATGCCGGGATGAACGCTATATCCTGGTGATGTCTGAGAACTGCTGTCGGCCATCGAACCTCCGTCCCTGACTCTTGCAGCGCGTCTGCACGTCGCTGATTTCGGCTGCCGTCAATGGCCAGCTGCAGGCGCGGGCCGTAGGGATGCCGAGTCGCCCAGCACGTGGAGTCTGACAGCCAAAATGTCGATGAGGAGTGTAGACGCCGGTGACACTCGGGTGTAGCAATGGCGCCTAGAGATGGTCTGCATGCAAGTGCGTGCGTTTGCTCTGGTTCGACAAGGTGGAACCGGCCGAGCTCGGGGTGTGGGCACTCTCGAGGGCACAGGCGCGTCTCCTGATTCCGAAGCAATGGGCGTGTGGCCAATCTAAAAACCTTATCTCGTTAGTCCACCACGCCAAGACTCGATGTAGCTCCTTTGTCCCAAGGAAGAAGCTGGCAAAGAAGCGACAGGAAGCATGACCTCGAGCAGAAGACGCTCCTGCGGTGTATAAGACTCTCAGACGTCGATGAAGTATGCCACAGTAGAGATTTGCAACAAACACACTCTGCGACACCCGTGGAACACATGGAACTCTAGCACCACTTCCCACGCGCGAACCTAGTGTCGATCGGCCCCATGCTCCACTTTGCAACTGATCTGACATTTCCCCCACCAACGGCACCTCAATCCCGCGAACTAGAGATCCATGTGACTTTGCTAGCAATTGACCATGAGCAATCGCCTACTGCAGCATCTTTCACAAACCACGATACCCAACTTCGAACCACAGCGCAGTCTGCAACGTCGCAACCACGGCGTATGCACTCCTTGAAGCTGCAGAAAACGTCTCGTACCTTGCATAAAATCGCCGGGATATGAATAGCTAGCTGGGCGATAGCGCAATAACGGCTGCACGAATCAGAGAGTGGCACGCCTTGGCATGTGGGTGCAACGTCTGGACTCGCTGGAGCGTTGTACAGACTGGGGTCTAAGGATGTGAAGTTGTTTCAGGACGCCTGTGAGCCACGTGAAACTTGCATAACACCAAATGTGTGGGCTGGCAGAGAGTGAGGTCGACTTAGAGTATTCCATGTTGCGAGCAGAGGAAGGCACGATCAGGGTGGCACCTTCCGATGAACCAAAGGAACACGCGCATCGACCCTCTCTTCTAAGGATGCAATATATCATTTTGACATTTTTAAGCGTATTAACGTACGGATATATTCTCATGTATTGGTGTGCTCCAAATTGCAGACCGCTTCATCACCACCAACGTACTTCACGTATGTGATCATAGAAGTCCCATCAACCCTTGGCTGCTCGCTTCTGGCGTCCTCCTTTCCGAATAGCTGGCAATGATGCTCTCAGATACGCTCCGCGGCGTGCCCTCCATCTGCTTCGCTTGTCCAGGCGTCCTGCTTACAGGCATCGGACTCGGACTTCTCGACATTGGAGGCTTCGGTAGCTTCTTGTGTGCCCCAAGCGGCGTCTTCGACCGCGGAGGCGGACTCGTGGCGTAGTCCACCTGCGGTATCGGCGGTGACATGCTCAAGAGCGCTTGCTGCGTGACGGACGCCACCGAGCGAGTCGGCGTCTTTGGCGTTCGCTGCGCAAGTGAAACTCCCAAGCCAGAAGAAGAAGTGGAGGAGGGAACGCGCTTGGCCGAAAGATCAGAGGATGAGTGACTGCCAAAGCTCTGTCGGTCCGGCGTAGGTGGCAGCTCTACCCTGGCTTTGCAAAGCTCCTCGATCTCAGCATGAGCTTTCTTGAGATCTTTCTTGTAGCCTCGTACGTCGAGCTTGTACATGATTATTTCTCGAACGCAGTGCTCCAGCTCGCGCTCCACAGAGGGTGCTATCGTGGATGGACCGTGTGCAGTATTCGAGTCTGTCGATGAGAGCCTGCTCGAAACCAGCGCTGCAGCTTCGGCATCGATCTGAGGGTTGGAGGTGTGCACTCTGTCAACTGCCGAGCGCGACTGTCGACGCAGCTCATTATGGAGGAGCGAATTGTACTTTTCGCAATCTTCTCTGATCGAGTCCCTCTCCTGCTGTGTCGCGTTCACCAGGTTCTGCAACTGTGCACGTCTTTCCTGCTCTTGTATGTAGCTTGCTGTTTGTTGCTTCACCTGTTCTTCCAAATGCTGAATCCTCGTATCTCTGTCGCGCAGATCGTGTTGCAGGCGCTGTACTTGCAGCAATAGAGGATCATTGCTCCACACCTGCAAGCTCATATTCGACGTCGTACGCACATGCTTACGACGATCGTGCGTCTGATCCGAGTGCGTCGAGACTAGCGATGCAAGAGATGTATTGCCGTAGAATGGATGACTTCGCACCGAGTCCAATTCCTTGGCGAGGGAGTCTTCTCGCTGCGTAAGTTGACTCACCTGCCTGCACGCTTCATGGAAGCCCTCTTGAACGTCCAGGCGCTCATGATTGGCTGCTGTGAGGCGATGCTGCAAGTCTTCCACAGCGTTGCGCAGAGACCGCTCGTTCTCCTTTGCTTTCCGAATGATGTCCTTCAGCTGCGTGATTCTCCGTTCACTGCCATCGACGGCGTCGCGAAACTGATCGCGCTCGCGCCGGAGCTCACCAGGATCCGTATGTGACTTGCGGCATAGAGATAGCTTACGCTTGAGCAATTCAGCTTCAGCAATGGCTTCTTGCGATGCGCGCTTTTCGTGCTCAAGAGTGAGCTCGAAAGATTTTCGAGTCGTGGCCGACGCGTCGGAAGTCAAAGACTCTGCGAGTCTGTTCGTGACTTGGGCGGTATCGAGGGTAAGTCTCTGCTTCGTGTCTACTTGCGTAGTGTCCAATCCGCCTAGTGCGGTGCCTAGCTTTCGACTTTCCAGGAAAGCAATGTAAGATTGATGGGAGGCGATCTCGTGAGCATGAGCTTGCTTCAGAGATGTCAAGTGGGCGACGTGAGATTCGCGCATGTTGGCCATTTGATACAATAAGATCGCCTCGGGATTGCTGGCAGTCCGGGATTGCTGCATCGTGTCTGAGCACTGACGCGAGCTCGTCGCCGCTGGGGCCACGAGGGAGGTGTCGTCGTGCGTCTCACTATTGACGTCGGAGGCTTGCAGCACTTGATCCGACCACGGCTGTAGTACACTCAGTGACGGTCGCTTGAGAGTGGATGTCGTCGCGCGTCGCACCCGACTGTCTTGCTGTCGTGAGTCTTCTTCCCTCGAAAGCGGCATCGCCGAGGCGTGTGATCGAGCATGCTTCGAGAAAGTCGCGACCGAAGGGCGAGCGGACATTGGCGCAAAAGGGGAGCCGATCGGTTGGCGCGGAGCATCGACGGACCTGCGAGGCGTACTGTACGCTGGATGTGTTGACTCCTGCGGGCTCGTATGTGGGCGCTCGATCGATCTCCCAATGACCGCATTTGTGAGATGCGAGAGGCCAAGCTTCGGGTACTTCTCGTTCGGCATTGACCCTGGAAGCTCGGCGGGCTCAGGAAGTGGTGCCTCAGCCATTGGCGTTGGAGGTGCAGTTCGCGAGCGAGGGCGGCCGTACATTGGCTGCAGGCTCTGTGCGCGCTGGTGTAGTCTATTGGAGACTTGCGGAGAGCGCAGCATGTCCTGCAGTCATATTAGCTTCGACGGAGCGATGCCCGCAGTGAAGTACACCTACATTGACCACATCAATCAGAGCGGTGGCAGATTGCACGGCAGCGTCATGTAGCGCAATCGAGTTGTCCCTTCGTGCTCCATGCTGCACAATATCCGGGCTCGAGTCAAGCCTGAGTGGCGGTGGCCTGCGATGGCTCCTACTAGAGTCCCTTTTACTGCGCTCGTAGTCCAGACCTTTGAATGAGATACACTCGATTGGGATCGGCACAACTCCGCGAGAGCGCATAGCCTCATGCGCGCTCTTATCGCCTTTGGTCCACGTGAAGAATTTGCTCGACATAGCTGCTAGGCTTTCGTATCAAAAGGGAGACCCTACGGGAACTGAAGCGTGCATTATTGCTGATAGAGCAAAGAAGAGAAATGTACAAACCACTTCAGGGCTTGCTAGTACCTAGACGCAGTTCGACGCGTTCCCAAGGTCCCGCTGGGGCCAAGACACCAGTATCGGCGTAGGCGCCAGGGCAAATGCAGGCATGCTTCATCTTACCGCTACGGTCAGAGCTGCGCATGGGGCCACTAGGCGGATGGTGGGATGATGTGATGATGCCGAGCTTTAGCACAAGATACATGGTCTGACGCGTGGGGATCGCGTGTAGGGACGCCGCTAATGCTTGATCGAGTGGATGTGAAGGACTGAAATGGTCCTCGGGAGACAGATGAAACACGATGGAACGGTAACAGAGATGCAGATGCGCTTATGGGACCAATGTAGAGTGAGCAGACATGAGATGGGCGCTTGGAGTGAAGTTGGATCCTGCTGAGTCACCCGCTAAACTCTCAATCTGGCCAGCGATGCGATGTGTGGACTCAACCACGCACTGTTCCAATGCCTTGCCCATTGAGATAAATTGGGTGCCCTCACAGCCACGAAATCAAGATAACTCTACAGCGACTCTGCATTGCTCTGGCTGCTCCGTCGGCTACTCACCGGTTTCGATCTAGGCCTGCTGACCGGAAACTTTGCTATCCGCAAGCTCAGCCTCTCGGTCTCACGACCTGCATCGCCATATCTTTCTATTGTGGCTGCATAGCTCTCACCACAGTCTTGGCAGCTGCATCTTCCGGCGAGGCCTTGTGAATGAGCACAGCCGCTGCCCACATAGTGTGGAGAGCGGTCCTCGTGGCTGTGGACGGCCACCTGTGCAATAATAAACTGCAAGTTCAAGCACCGCGAGGTAGCTGTAGACATGCGGGACTCACCGGAGTACGATCGCCGGCAATCCGGCCCTCGTCAACGTAGGGATAGATCTGGTCGGGAAATTGATGAACGTTCACGCCTTCGCCGACACAGTACGCAGAGCTACAGCGACGATACGGAGCACCGAAGGACAGACCGCCGAGACCGTTCACGAGAAAGACCACGCGACGTGCGAGATGGTGACAGCCATCGTAGCAAGCGACGAAGAAGGTCTCCAGAGAAGTCACGCCATCGTACCCGGTCAAGGTCACCAGACGACTCCCGTCGGCGAGTGAAGCTTCAAGCAAAGTCGAATTCACCACCAGCGCCTCGATCTCGCGCAGCGCTACCATCACAGAATGCCAGCTTTCGTGGGGACACCGGACCGGAAACGACCTCCGATCAGCCTCAGATTGAAAAGCAGAAGCCGAACTTCAAGCCCACCGGTCTACTAGCCAAGGAGGCCAACACAGTCACCGGTACGTCAACAGTCCTGAAATACCACGAGCCAGCTGAAGCACGCAAGCCACCTGCCAAAGAGCAATGGCGTATGTACGTGTTTCGGAAGAAGGACCTACTTGACACTGTCTACCTGCACCAACGTAGCTGCTGGCTAGTCGGACGAGATCAAAACGTTACAGATCTGGCGCTCAATCATCCTAGCATATCGAAGCAACACGCTGTCATACAATTCAGACACCGTACGTCCACCAATCAGTATGGCGACAAGTCCAGCAAGGTGAAGCCCTACGTGATCGATTTGGAGAGCGCTAATGGAACGAAGCTGAACGGGGAGAGAGTCGAGGCAAGTCGGTACTTCGAGTTGGTCGATGGCGATGTCGTGTCGTTCGGTGACAGCGAAAGGGAGTATGTCATGATGCTGCCTCCTCCAGCTTGAGTGGTGTGTAATGAGCTGATCGGCCGCACGATGACTCCTACCTTAGGTAGATTCGCTTCATAAGAATATCACCATCTCTTCGTCACCGATGCGTCAGATTCCTACTAGCGTCACAAGTGCCGAACGTGTCTCGGTAGTGGATTTGCGATGACGCCCATGCAGATGAAGATGGCTTTCTACAAAGCGCGTTCGAAAGTGGCACCTACTTTTATTTTAATCGTGTCTTCATTCTTTGTGTCTAGCGAGTGCAATGATCACGACTTGTATGAGGCGTACCACAGCCATATCACGAGGCAAAGTTATCTCGCGTTCAGGACAGACCATCGTATCCTCTCAGTGCCGTCCACAAGATCAGCATAAGTCAGATCGACCATCATGTCCTCACTACGCTACGAAGGCGCGTCCTCCCACCTTTTCGGCGCCTAGAAAATCCAATGCTTCTTCACAACCCGCTCCCAGCAATGCGCTCGTCACATTCACAGACGAGGTGAACCCACCCTCCAGCACTCGTCCTCCATCCCTCAACCTTCCCACTCGCGGCGACGAGGCAGGCCCCATATACTTGTTCCGCATCGGTCGCGCGTATGGTGGCTTCTACAAAGCCGGTCTGAAAGCTGTGTGGCACAATCACAAAGCCGCGAGCGCGCTGAAGAAGCGCATCTTCTCCGATCTGAAGCAGCAGCCCCGATCGCGGCAATGGAAGAGTATAAGAGAAGATGCCGTTTCGCGAGGCTTGGTGACAAGAGCGGAGTATCAGCTGCTTGAGAGGAACGCGTTCGATGTCGGGAAGCTGCCAATATTTGGTGTGTTGGTGCTGATATTCGGGGAGTGGCTACCTTTACTCGTGCCCTTCATGCCTGGGGCAGTGCCGGGCACGTGCAGGATACCTAAGCAGGTGAAGGGGATGAGGGAGAAAGCTGAGACGAGGAGGAGGGTGAGCTTCAGGCACGGCGTCGAGGGACCGGAGGTGGAGAAGTTGGGGATGGTCGAGGCTGGCAAGGAAAGTGGAGAGAAGAGCTGGCCGATGACTCGGGCGGAGAACATCAAGAAGGTGCTACAAAAGCTACGGACGGATCAGCTTCTGCATATGTCATCTTCGCTAGACCTGCATGGGTCAATCTGGGATCGCGTGCAGCTGCCTCCGCCTGGTGTACTGCTCTGCCGTCGACTGACAGACCGACTGCAGTCAGTGACTTTGGACGACCAATTGCTCCTTCGTAGCGGTGGAGGGCAAAAGCTGTCGGGGGAAGAGCTGGTACTCGCCTGCGAGGAGCGAGGCATTGATGTTCTGCATGGGAAGACAGAGAAGCTGCAGGAGGCATTGAAGACTTGGCTGCAACGGCAGAAGGAGGACAGTGGGCGCGGTCGCGCGCTCATGAGGATGCTGTTCAATAGGTAAGGTCAGTCAATGGAGGATGCTAGACTGACACGATCTGACTGTCTCCAGACCAAACGCTTGGCAATAGCCATCCATCAGCTGAGAGGGTATTCCGGCTGACGGCGTGTAAAACAGTGTACGATATCATAGTTTCGCTGGCTGGTACGACGGCGTATACAAAGTAAGATAACGGATCGATCTGGCTCATTCAAGTTGTCAGACGAGTTTCTTGCTGGGCTTCATAACAGCAGAAACGCCTACTCAGACTATGTACAGATAGACACTGAAGCTACTCATGACCTTCATTGCGATTGTCCCCCTCCAGCATCACAAGGCAGTCCGTTCAGGCACCAACCTCGATGGTATTCGTCGCATGCTGCAATGGCAAGCTCAATTGCGGCGCCGGGATCGGAGCGGGCACCTCATTGAGACTCGCCGGCTCAATGTAGTCCCTATGGCCATTGACCTTCAACCTCAGCTTCCTGCTCTCGGCATACACCACCCGGCGCATTCTGTTCGTGCTCCCGAGCGGCTGGTGCTCCTTCAAGCCATGCCACGAGTTGACCGTAATGCGATCATCCCACCAGACTCTGAACTCCGGCAGCCAGCTATCCTGCGGCTCGAATTCGAGAGTCGCGACCTGCTCCATGGGGTACTTCTTCTCGTCCCACTCGATGCCGATGTCGTCCACGGGTTGCTCGTCGAGGTTCTGCAGCAGCTGTGCGCAGAACGAGTAGGTTACTTTGTGGCGCATGTGGAAGTCGCGAGTGTGCTGGGAGAGGATGTTGATGGGGTCGTCCTCCTTGATGATGGTCTTCTCGAGGGAGACCTGCTCGGAGGCAAGTGGGAAGACGCCGTATTTGGCGACGTAGTCACCATGTCTGTATGCGCTCTGGGACCACTGCTTCATCGCTACCATATGCTGCCTTGGCAGACCACCAGCATATGTTGCCACATCGGCATCGACTCGCTCGCCCTGCTCCTTGGCGAAGGTTGGGAGATCGTTCCAGTTCCTCTCTAGCGAGTCGGCAATATCGTAAGTCGTCTGCGGGTCGCGTAGCTCCAAGATCGGGTAGTTGTTGAAGGTCCAGTCCTGAGTCTTTTTGTCTTCACCCCACAGCTTCTCGCCCTCAATGCCGAAGATCTTCATACCAATACCGCGCGGGGCAGAGATGTTGTCCGGCACGAGCTTTGGAGTCAGGCTGGAGTAGCGCATGATTACATCGTAGCTACCTGGCTTCGCGAACATGCCTTGAGCGAGGTGAGCTGGGAGATCGTCCTTGACTGTGAATCTGCCGAGCACGCACTATGGCACGAGACTGTCAGCTGGTCGAACGCTAGGTGAGAGGTGATTGGAGCTTACGCCTTGGGTCTTCAGATGTGTGCCTCGTAGGCAATGCATGTGCTCATTGAAGTTCATCATCTGGAAGCGGTTGAATTGCGCGGCGACCTCCTTTATCTTCTCTGCCTCGCCAGGCTGCTTAACCTCGACGCCCTCAGCATCCCTGCTCGAATTAGTATCTGTTCGACTGCGGGCTTCCCTTTCAACTGCTGACCATTTGATATACTCTCCTGGTGCTGGCTTGTCGTGGCCATTGGCTTTGGTCGTGCCGTTGGCTTTGTCGCCGATCTGAACCGTATGCTGGACTGGGCAAGACATCCTGTTCAACTCTCAATAGTAGTGTGCCTTAGACAGATAGAGAATATGGACGGAGAGGAAAGAGATAAGAGATGAAGTGATCAGACAGGTGGATTGGCTTCAAGTGTCTTTCAGCCTCCTCATATTTAGTCCACTTACCCTCGCTGAGCGCGCCCCGCTTCCACCTACCATCCAGCGAGCTATTGGACTGCCAGTCATCCGTCCCACCGAAAGGGCATTCTAGACCGCAGAAACATGCACACTGACGGTCAGGGAAGGTTGTCAAAGGCAATAATGCATTGTTCCCGCGACCCGGCTGCGGGGTTCATCGATGTGGGGTGCATGTGTAGATCTCGGTCATCATGGTCTCGGATGGATTGATTGGACAGCATAGATCATTTGTCACTCTTGATCGCCAGCATTGCTAGCAGCAATTAAGCTTGAGGTGAGGCGCATCGCGATGCTCTACTGCCAAGAGCTGCCGTAGAAGCGGTTGTCTGTACAGTAAGCTGCTCAAGGTGGTACCAGAGCAGCTGTGCAGTCGGCACGAGATGATCCCGTCAAGACCGATTGGTGGTTTCTTTTGAAGGAGGTCAATGTAGATGAGAATGTGAACGATGGCTTTGCATCCAGCAAGTGCGTCCATCGGGGAGAACGAAGTTATGGAAAGAACGAGATGTGCTGTGGCAAGTGCGCGCGCGATTTCGACGTTGTCCCACCAACGGCCAAAATCAACACTCCTTGACTTCTTGCGCGTTAACATGAGGAAAGTCATGAGAGATCACGTGTACATTCATTGAAACTCGCAGGGACACGATGGCTCGTCTTCGCAGAGTCAGCGATAGTGATGACGATTTCGTCGCGGCACAACGAGCAGCCAAGGACCCGACACAAACCAGGCAACGCACATCGCCTAGGAAGAGAGTGCAGCAGCCATGCACAGCGGACGGACCGGATGCAATCAATACTACTGGCCAGAGTACGAACCTGCGCACCGCTAGTTCATCGCTTGCCCCTACTGGGGAGCGAAAGAAGCAAATCCGATTGTCGCCACTGAAATGCTTGAGCGGTACCGCAATGGCTCCGTTGAGACTACAATCTGGAAAGGCGACGGTGGACCTGGCCCCAACACTATCCAATCCAGTATCTGAGAAAGCGTCTCGTATTATCTCGCCGCGGAAACGAGTACTAGGAGTCATGGCTGTACCGGTCATGGTGGCGCCAGAGATCAGTGCCATGTCCGTAGACGAGGTGGAGATCGAAGAGAGCATCTGGTGCGGATCTGATGCGAGTTCATCGAGTGACTGCGAAGATGAGCTTCCAAGTCCACGAAAGCTCTGGCCAATAAGTCTCAATGCCACACGACAAGTCAAGGAAGCGCCATCATTACCCAACCTGAGTCGAACCATTCAAAGCCTGCAAGACCTCAGTCTCAACACGGCAGCGACCCGAGACACGAAGCCTCCACCTCGACCACTGTATGAGATATCCATTGACTCGCGACCATCCTCGTCATCGGACAAAGAGAACCTCGAGGCTATACTGCGATTCTCGCCACCACGGCTGCACAGTCCATCGAAGGAGCGCACTCGAAGACCATCGTACGATCGTCCCATCACGCCGCCTCCATCGTCTCCAACCAAGTCGAAGCTGGTCTCACCCTCCAAGGCACGGCCCACGATTCCGACGCCTCCACATAGGCAGAGTCTCGACGGATTCTGGAACGCCGACACAGTCAACGATTGGAACGATCAGTATTCTCCGCAGAAAGTGATCATGTCACCCAGGAAGAACCGTTTCATCGACTTGCCAAGGCCAGACTCACCGTCTGCGTCGCCGAAGAAATCCTCGTGTCCCGCCAAACGCTCGAAGCAGGGAACGCAAGTGCGGAAGGACTTCGAGTCCCGCAAACACAAGCTAGCCGAAGACTTTCTCTCCGAGCTCGACCAGCGCATCACCCACGGCCAAATCTCCACGCTCTCCACAACCACCGGTGGCGTGAAATTGCTTTGGTCCAACACCCTCAACACGACCGCCGGCCGCGCAAACTGGCGCCGGGAAACCACAAAGACCCGCCTTTCAGATGGCACAACCCAGGCGATCCACAAACACCACGCCTCCATCGAGCTCGCGTCGAAAGTCATAGACTCCGACACGCGGCTCTACAACGTACTTGCGCACGAATTCTGCCATCTGGCGAACTTCATGGTCTCAGGCATCAAGGATCAACCACACGGCACTTCGTTCAAGACCTGGGGTCGCAAGGTGACGCTAGCGTTCGAGGATCGAGGCGTGGAAGTCACGACGAAGCATTCTTATGAGATCGAATATAAGTATATTTGGCAGTGTAGTGGGGAGGAGTGCGAGACGCTCTTTCAAAGGCATTCGAAGAGTATCGATGTGGAGAGGCAGAGGTGTGGGAAATGTAGGGGAAGACTCCTGCAGGTCAAGCCGGCGCCGCGGGGCGGGACGTCGCCGGTGAAGAAAGAAGCGACGGGATATGCGGGATTTGTGAGGGCGCATTTCGCGGATGTCAAGAAGTCTTTGCCGGGGGTGCGCCATAGGGAGGTCATGGAGGCTGTTGGGAAGAAGTATCGAAGTGAGAAGGAGGCGAAGGTCGCAAGCGCAAGCGTTTCAGTGTTGGAGTCGGGGAAAGTCGCTGTCGACGACGACGGCTCGTTCAACATTGACGACGTCGCGAATGCTTTAGAAGTCATCGTCCTGGACGATTGATCGATCATACATACCTCTCGTATCTTCAGACATTTAATTTCAATCCCCATTCCCACCAAAAAGCCCCCAATCCTTCACCTCAAACGTCCTCAGCACCTCATCCCTCCACTTCTCCGCCCGTTCCACCAACAATCCTCCCCTCCCATGCTCCAAATCCACACTCCCCTCCTCAAACTCCCCTTTCACATGCGGCGCATTGATCGCCACGATAACATCAGTCTGCTGCTCAACGAGCCGAAGGAGAATCAACAGCATAACAACAAACTCCGGCTCGTTAGCGCGACCTCTCATTTTCTCCCCAGGCGGACTCGTAGCCATCAAAGTAAACACTGGCGTTCCTTGCGGCAACTTCGCGCAATAAGCATCCCCAGTCCTCCACACTTTCGTCTGACCGGCATCCTCATCCACCAGATCATCCAGATGAAACTTCAGTGCCTCGAGATCGGGTTTCTCGACGCGTTCCAGGATGTCGAAGACTATTGAGGTGAAGCCCAGGGGATCGAGGTAGACTTCTTGGTTGTCGGGGACTTGGCGGATCTCGCTGTGGAAAGGTGTTAGAAATGGGGTGGGTGTGAGAGGTGATGGGGGTTTGGGTACCTGACGTCTTGCAAGGTGGAGGGGAGGGAGACTGTGATGGCGCCACCGAAGAGAGGGCGGGGTTCGAAACTGTCCGCCATTATTTCCCAGTTGTGTGTAGCGGTTTTCGAATGCCACAGAAATGCTTTCTTCAACGTGGGCATGCGTTTGCACTTCTATATACAGAGGGGATCAGGCATCACTAGGCACATTGCGAGGCTCCCACGGGAGGTGCTGCCTACGTTACGTGAACCAAAATGCCAGAAAGCGTTGACTCATCATCACGGCAAACGATGGGAAATGCAAATGCAGTTCATGTAAGTCTATGCTACATCCGTCCTGACCCGGATCTTTCGTTGCTGAGGTGCAGCCAGATATGCCAAGCCATTGTAAGCAGTCTGCCTTTGCAACGCCTGTAGACTACATGCTCATCCGATCTTTATTCATACACTCACTCGAGTTGGCGGAGGGCACCAGTCTACGCCGCCCAGACATCTTTGCCCGCCCCCTCAATCCACATCCCCAGCTTCTCCACCCCACCATCCCACTCCCTCAACCTCGCATGCATAGCCTCAATGCCGCCCTTATCGAGCACCTTAGGCTGCACCCACGAGATCTTCGCCACCTCAGCAACTTGATCGATGCTGCCCCTCAGCAGCCCCAAACTCAGCGCCTTCATAATCAGGTGCTCAATCTCATCGAGCTGCACCTTCGTCTCCTCGCTGATCGTCGCGAACGTCATGCTCCTGTCGTTCGGGGCGCGGGAGAAGACTAATTGCGTGAGGGCGGAGAGGGAGATCTTCTGGTATAGAAACTGCTCGTGTCGTTTCAGTAGGCCGTTGGACTGTAGATGTGATTGGAGAATGTTGTAGGCGCCTAGATCGCCACGGTTGAAGGCGAAGAGGAGATCGCGGAGCCACTTGTGCTCTGTGTTTGCGAGGCTATCGAGGACTGGATGTAGCAGCAGCTCGCCGAAGTTGTAGATGGTGTCTGAGACTAACGCTGCCAGCGACAGGTCGTAGGCTATGCGGTGGCGGTCGTCTGGGCTGACGGAATCGAGGTCAACACAGGCGAGATAAAGGAGCGTTGTACGGTAGAATGAGGCGAAGTTATTTTGCGATTGGTAGTAATCTGCGGACACGCGGTAGAAGCTTGCATGTACTGAGGGCTCCACCGTGTCGAAAGAGTCAAGGACGGTCTCGCACTTGTCCAGATCTCTGCGGGCGGCAGCTGAATCGCCAAGTCGTAATCGCACGCCGGCGACTGATGTGAGGGCGAAGACGAAGGCATCTTGTGATGCTGGCTTGTCGACTCGCTTTGCCAGTGTCTCGAGGAAGGTCAATCGTTGCTTGTCATCTACGCATTACCCAAGTAAGTGAATGATCGATCTGGTCCATCCTGCTATCACATACCATCGAACTGTGCCGCCGTGCTCAACCCCAGCCTCACGAGCTTCAACTGGTTGATCTTGTCCGCAAACGCCTTCACGAAGTTGTCATATACAGGTATTTGTTGCTCTGCGCTCTTCCCCTCTGCATAGAACTCGAGGAGTGTGTCTGTGAGTTCGTGCCATAGCTTTCGCTCCCAGTAGTCTTCGAAAGTGAGGAAGTAGTGCTGGAGATCATCTTCCACCTCTTCGCGCTGCTCGGCCAGGAAGTTGCCGATCTTCTCGTTGTCCATGCTGGGTGGTGATTGAGTTTCTGATCTGAGTGTTCGATAGAGAGTCTGCGTACGATCACTATTTGGTCGGGTTGAGGTCAACCTGGGCTTTGACGTTGTTGATGTACGGAGATCGATGTTCCCTAGTGGAGGCAGCGTTGTAGTCGCAACAACTCACGACACGCGACTCATGTTCACATCTTGGGCTTGGCACGAGCTCCAGTCCAGCAACCACCTCCCCAAGCTTCACTCACTACGCCCATTGCCGACGCCATACCTCTCCACTCCCCTAACCATGGCGCTCTGCCGCCCCTCCATGGGTCTCAGCGCCTCTCTGGCGAAGCCATCTACTCTCCTCCCCCGCCAGACCCGCCGCACCCTCCAAGACATCGCCATAACCCGTACCGGCAAGCCAATCATACGCCTCTCCGGCGGTCGGTCGTCTCTTGGTGGCCACACAGTCACAGTATTTGGCGCCACTGGCTTTCTAGGGCGCTATGTGGTGAACCGGTTCGCGCAAGCAGGATGTACAGTGGTTGTGCCCTTCCGGGAGGAGATGGCGAAGCGGCATCTGAAGGTCTCTGGAGATCTGGGACGGGTGGTGTTCTTAGAGATGGATCTGCGGAACACGGCGAGCATTGAGGAGAGTGTGAGGCATTCCGACATTGTGTTCAACTTGATCGGACGGGACTATCCTACGAAGAACTTCGATCTTGAGGACGTGCATGTGGAGGGCACACACCGGATTGCGAACGCTGTGGCGAAGTATGATGTGGATCGCTTCATTCACGTCTCGTCACACTCTGCGCACCCAAAGTCGACATCAGAGTTCTACAAGACGAAGTACTACTCTGAGCGCATTGCAAGGGAGATCTTTCCGGAGACCACCATAGTACGACCAGCGCCTATGTTCGGTTTCGAAGACAGACTACTGCACCATCTCGCGAGTGCCACGAACGTTATCACATCCAACCACATGCTGGAGCGATTCCGGCCAGTGCATGCTATAGACGTCGGAGAGGCGTTGGAGAAGATCGGACTGGATGACAGCACGGCTGGACAGACATTCGAGCTGTACGGACCAAAGGAGTACTCGATGAAGGACATTCACGAGCTTGTCGACCGTGAGATCTTGAAGAAGCGACGCCACATCAACATCCCGAAGGCAATCCTGGCGCCTTCCATGGGCCTGCTGAACAAGGTGCTCTGGTGGGTCATCTCGTCGAAGGATCAAGTTGAGAGAGAGTTTATCGATCAATTCATCGATAAGAATGCAAAGACGTTTGTGGATTTGGGGATTGAGCCAGGCGAGATTTCGAACTTTACTTACAAGTACTTGGTAAGTCGTGAACTACTGTATGTTATCTCTCCGAGACAGCTGCTGACACAAACAACAGCACGCATATCGCAGCGCAGCATACTACGACTTGCCTCCCATGACGGAGAAGGAGAAGCGCGAGGAGAAGAAGTACTTGCATGTTCTTGATGACCAATAGAGCGTCTCGCTGTGTAGAGCCGGCGCTGTGGTAGACTGTACATACTTCACACACTTCCATGCATGTGTACACCCTGCCCACGTCGATGCTGTTGCTTCAATATCAGTTCGAGCAGCTGTGCAGCGCGTCTATCGCGTCTATCGGCAAGCTCGCCCGTAAAGCCAATTTATGTGGGGCCGTTCAGGTACCGGGTGAGCTCTTCCAATAGCCTCACGCTATCGTGAGTGACGTGCAGTCGGGCTAGCACTGCACACGACCAGAGCACTCAGAGCACGGTACAGAGGGTGCAGTGGCCGTCGACAGTATGGCGACCACTACGCTTACTCCCACGGCGGCGACCGCGGACATGCCCAAGCTGGTCAAGAAGGGATCGATCTCAGAGGCCAAGAGCCCGATGTCAGCCACGCAGACGGTCTATGGGTGTTGTGAGTTCGCTGAGACAAGAGATCAAAGACCCTGATACTGACGAGAGGGCAGCACATATTAAGGACCTTCTGAGCAAAGCGAGGCAGCCAGCGATCGACGGCTACACCAAACTCATGCGCTCGATCAGTAGACCTGGGAACATTAGCACACATATTCATAAGAGCACTGCGGGTACGGGTACGAGTGGCAGGACCACGTACCTATGTCTGCAATGTCCGAACGTCAGCAGCTTGCAGGAACGACATAGAAAGGAGCATGCGTTCTGTACAGCTCCCCCACCCACTCCCTTCGTCTCGGACCCCTACTAACCTACCTAGCCGTCGAATCCACGAACGGCTTCGTCCTCTGCCACGAATGCCGCGACTTCGTCTACGACCCCTCTTTCGAAGAGATCCGCTCCAAAGGCTCAAGCAAGAAACGCAAACACGCCGTCTTCTCCGAGCCCGGCGACAAACGCCTCGTAGCCACAAATTCCGGCAGCACGCCCTGCGCCGCCACCGGCCTGCGAGGTCTCTATAACATGGGCCAGACGTGCTTCATGTCCGTCGTCCTGCAATCGCTAGTGCACAACCCGATCATACGAGCTTACTACCTGGCCGAAGGGCATAAGAGGGATGAGTGTGAGAGGGAGGCTTGCACGAGCTGTGCGTTGGATGATATGTTTACGGATTTCTATGGGCAGGAGAAGCATGAGGGCTATGGGGCTGTGCATATGTTGCAGGGGTGCTGGAAGGGCGGTGGTAGTTTGGCGGGGTATAGTCAGCAGGATGCACACGAGTTTCTGGGATTCATATTGAACAGTCTGCATACTGCGAATACTGGCGATGAGGATGAGGAGGCTACATCGAGTTCGGTGGCGAAGCGAAAAGGCTCGGATACGTGCGATTGCGTTGTGCATCAGATTTTTGGCGGCGTGCTGAAGTCGACGGTGACGTGCAGCTCATGCAAGAACACGACAACGACATACGATCCGTTCACGGACCTCAGTCTCGACATCCGGAGTGCAGCAGTGGCAGTGAAGAAGAAGAAACTCTCCATGATCAACGGCACGGCGACAGTCAAAGAAGCGCTCCCCATGGAACTCTCAGAATGTCTCGATCGCTTCACAGCCTCCGAAACGCTGAGCAGCGACAGCTACCAATGCCGCAAATGCGACAAAGCGCAAGAAGCCGAGAAGCGCCTCAAGATATCCACCTTACCGCCCGTCCTACCCGTCCATCTCAAACGCTTCTCCCACTCCAAATCCCTAGCAACGAGCAGCAAAGTCGACACCAAGATTCGCTTCCCGTTCACCCTCAACCTGGAACCTTACACCGCACAGCCCAAAGCTCCCAAGCCGTCACCTCCTGGCGATCAGAAGCCCGCTGAAGACGGCGGCACGGGATCGGCGAAGGCTGTGGAGCCTGTGTACGTGCTCAGCTCAGTGGTCGTGCATAAGGGCAAAATCGACAATGGGCATTATGTTTGCTATTGCAAGCAGGAGGAGGAGTGGTTCCGGTTTGATGATAGCATGGTTGTGAGGGTTGATGAGAGGGAGGTCATGGGCGCGGAAGCATATATGCTGTTTTATGTTGTGGAGAGTTTGTGAGGGACCGGGTAGCAGAAAGGGCTGTGGTCTTGCGAAGGACTGCACCGATGAGGCATGAACGGCCTTCGGCTGCCATCAGGACTTGGCGAGAATTACGACGGTCGATGGCGACCATCGCCAACGCCTGCTGTCGGACACCCACATATCGCAGGCGAGGTATGAAGTAGCTACATACTCACATGAGCCCGTTCTTCTGTGGTCCAATTCTCTCCGGCGGCTGCATCGCTCAGGAATCCTTCGGGCACACTCGGCTTGCCCTCGACCGCATTGGGAAAAAGAGAGCGCTCGCTTAGCTCTGCTAGCGCCGTTGCACTTATGGATGCTACACTTCACCTCATGCCACTTGTCAGGCACCTACATTGTTGACTCACACCAATGCGTTCCATGGCAGAGAGTATGGCGTGTGCTCTGACTGGGGGATGAAGCAGGTAATGGTATATCAGGCTGTCCTCTCCTATCACCGATCGCTTCCGCATCTTTCCCCCATTTCCCACTATCAATCATGATGAACTACATGCAGACCTGGCACACGATCGTACCGTATGTCGGACCGTTCGCGTGGACGTCACTACGAGTCGTTGGATACTTTCTCGCAGGCACAGTCGCTACTACCGGCGGTCTCATCGTTACCTTCGTTGCACTACAACTCCAACGGATCCGCTCGGCGCCTGAACAGATCCCATGGGCTGGTGTTGAACGATACAGATTCTTGCCCAAGCTCCGTGCCACGATTGCGAGTCTTACTAAGGACCGCGAGCACTCTGAGTTCGGCTGGGAGAAGGTATACCTCCTTGTTGTCAAGTGAAATTTCCAAAACTAAGCCTGAGCTAGTACACCACAACTGGCACACCCTTCACGCTCCCTAACCTGCTCTGGCCTTTGACAATCCTGCCTCCTTCAGAGGCTACATGGCTCATCTCACAGCCCGAGCGCGTCCTCAGCGTCAACAAAACCCAAGACGATGTCATGGGCCTCGCTCATCTGGGCCCGGGGCCTACACTGGAGTCTGTTCACGACTTCTCCGTCATCATACGAGACCTAACACGACAAATCCCCGCTTGCACGATGGAGATGTTCGAAGAAGTCAAGCAGAGCTTTGACGCGCATTTTGGTGACCCGGAAAAAGGCTCAGACTGGCAAGACGTCAAGCTGATGAAAGTCGTCGAGAGTTCGGTGCTAGACGTCGCAAGTCGACTGGTCGTTGGGGCCCCACTCTGTCGATCCAAGCAGTACAGAAGAGCGGTGAGCTCTTACATCACCATCAACGGCTTCACGGCGTTGTTCGTGCAGGCATTTGTGCCACCGACGCTGTCGTCGCTGGCGTTCGGGGTACTGAAGTGGCCGGTGTTTTACTCTCGATGGCGGGCTGCGAGGCTGTTTCATCCGGAGGTTGAGCGTAGAGTTGCCGCGCTAAGTGACGCGAGGTATGAGAAAGAGGCATTGCGGGAGAGGGAGAACGATCTGATGCAGTGGATTATCGAGTCTGCGGCTGCGAAGGGTGACCCGGCGGAGTTCGATGCGAAGATTCTCGCGCACAAGCTGCTCTTGCTCAACCTCTTCAGTTCGTATCCTCTCCCTGGGATGTGTGGCTTTGTGCACTGACACGTACACTAGCAATCGCAACACTCTATCTCACTCTCTCCACCACCCTACTGACCCTGCTGTCCTCCCCCGACGCAGGACATATCCTCGCCACCCTTCGAGGCGAAGCCGCAGAGATATTGCCAACGCTCGCACAAGATCCAACCGCGACGCGCAAAATGCACGCGCACGACTCGCTCATCAGAGAGACAATGCGGTATGAGCCCATGAGCGATACCGGGCTGATGAGAGAGGTACTCTCACCTTCCGGGATCACTACGCCTTCCGGCACCTTCCTGCCACAGGGAAGCCATGTCGGCGTATCAGTACGGCAGATGCAACGTTCTGGTGGCAAGTCGGCGGATAATTATCAGCCATTTCGTTTCGTGCCTTCCGCGGCGTCATCCGAGCTTGAGGCTGAAGCCACGAAGCCACCAACAGCTGTCCAGGTCTCCGAAGCCCACCTCTCCTTTGGCCTCGGTCGACATGTCTGTCCAGGGCGTTTCTTTGCAGTGAACACACTCAAGCTCATGCTTGGGTATATGGTGCTGAAATGGGAGTTCGAGCCGCTCAAGGAGAAGGCGAAGTTCATACAGATCGCAGGAGCAAGTATCGGGAGTGAGAAAACTGTTGTGAGGATTCGACGGAGAGTCGCAGGGGGGAAAGAGAGTGGGGATGTTGGGGAGGAGGCTTACGGCGAATCCCAGGTCACTGGGTAGACGCTAGAGGTCAGAAGAACGGACGGGGAATGATACCAGCCCGTGTACGTGTAGGAATGGTCCACTCATGTATTGTATGCGAAAGCTCCACTCAGCGAGATCCCGTCTTGGATGAGCTTCATGTCGTGTGTGCCGCGAGCCGATCAAACACCAGCTGTACTTTAGTAGTTAAGTCATGCTTCAATAGTCCGATCGGTTTCTCGAGATCAAGTCGCCTCGACAGAGGGATCTCCGACGCGGTCGTCCCCGCAGGTGGTCCAGGCAAGCGATGCGTCGTCACACCCGCCCCCACGAGATCCGCCACGTTTCCCGCGAATTCACACGGCAGGATCACACAAGCCGCCGCTACATCGCCGTCGCTCACTAGTCGTCCGCCCTCATACTCCGCAGCTTCCATCACAGCGTGCAGCACATCTCTCTCCAACCGCTCCCTGATCTGCGTTGCATCCGCATTCCAGCTCCAGAAGTCTTTGACATTGATCGTCTTAGCGTTCTTCTGCACGATAGGCGCGAAATGCTGTTTCATGCGCTCTGTGACCAGCGTTCGCCAATGCGACTTTTTGGCGAGATGGGCGACGACGGCAGCGTCATTGAGGACGTAAGACGTCGCTGGGAGGGCATTTGAAAGGGAGGAGTGATGGCCCGGCCGGAGAGATGCTTTGAATTTCCCCGATGGGCTGGAAGACGGGGGAATGAGAGATGTGCTGAAGGGGAGGAGGAAGTGTTTGGGAAGTTTGGCCGAGGTGAGAGTGCAGTGACGCACTGGCGAGGCGAGGGCGAGTGCTAATGAAGGCATGAGAAATGAAGAGACGGGGTAACTTTGAAAAACTCAACACGCTTACCGTGAGGGTTTGAGGCGAGGACCTTTTGAAATCCTGTCAAGTCCTCTTGCTTCTGCTGCTCTCGTGATGCTTTCGGCCTGCGGTCTGCCCGTGGCTTGTCGCCGACAAGCAGTGGTGAGATTGGCAGCGGTGGGTTGCCATGTTTACGCAATCTCAGCAGTCCAGTTCCGCCATCTCGATCCCACTTTGTCGCGGCAGTCCCATCGCCTGCGTGGTCATGTTGGCGATTCGCTGTTGTTGCGATGGGCCTGCTGCGTTGGCGAAGGACTGAATGGACTAGTGCATAGCTACGTCTACGCGAGAGCATCTGCGCATTGTCGTTCGCGCGGGGCCAGATACGATGCGTAGGTTACGACAAGGTAGTGTGCAAGAAGAGATGACTCTGTAGTGATGGAGGGGGCAGTGATGGAGGGGCCAGTGATGGAGGGGGTGTTCAAGTCGATCGGGAGTGTTCCCAATCGGGCCAATGCACCTCATTCGAGTCCAACGCATATCGTTCCGTCTCTTAGACACGTCCATCATGGAGCCTTTAGCACGGTCAAGTCTGCGGACATTTCGCTCAGTAGCAACTCGAAGAACACTGCCTGCAGTTCACAGGAGCTTCACCGGCTTCACAGGTCTGCCAGGAGTACACAATGGCACCCAGCAGAAGCCGCCCAGCTCGGCGCTGCCGATGCCTTACGTGACGGAGACAGTGGTATGCGATGCCTCATGTTGGACAGATAATAGCATGCTGACCGACTAGGGAGGTGGCTGGCACACATGTAAGACCCACGCGAACGGCGACTCGAATGACACACAACTGATCCCTCGGACTACATAGCCGACATCTTCTCTCGCCTCCTGAAAGAACGCATCATCTGCCTCAACGGCGAAGTCGAAGAAGTGACCTCCGCCTCCATCGTAGCCCAGCTCCTCTTCCTCGAATCCGAAGCCCCCAACAAACCCATAAACCTCTACATAAACTCCCCCGGAGGCAGCGTCACAGCCGGCCTCGCAATCTACGACACAATCCAGTACATCCAGTCCCCCGTCACGACGATATGCCTCGGCCAGGCAGCCTCAATGGGCAGTCTGCTGCTCTGCGGCGGCGAGAAGGGGCAGCGATATTGTCTACCGCATAGCAGGATTATGGTGCATCAGGTTAGTGGCGGATACTCGGGGCAGGCGACGGACATTGCGATACATGCGAAGGAGATTTTAAGGGTGAGGGAGCAGCTGAACAAGATTTATCAGAGGCATTTGACGGTGGAAAAGAGTCTTGAGGAGATTGGGAGGGTTATGGAGAGGGACTTTTTCATGAGTGCTGAGGAGGCGCTCGAGTGGGGGATTATTGACAAGGTGTTGGGGAGGAGGGATGATGTGAAGGAGGAGAGGTGATCGTTGATGTGAGATCAGATGGGACGGAGAGTTTCGTGCCCAGCCAACAACGCCACGATATTGTCTGGTCCGGGGCGAGGTGCAGCGAGGCCTGTTCACCACAGCAACGATCGGACCACCTCAACACAAGACACGGTTCTCGACGATGAGATGATCCGGTGCAGCACTGAATGCCGGCCAGCACGGATGCTGCCAACGGACAAACGCCATTGGACATGGCAGCTAGTGGGCAAGGCGTGCTCTGCTATCGGGAAGCCATGTTGTTCGCGAGGGCGTACATACTAGTCAAATGCAATTCCGACAAGCTCCAACTCCTCGTCACCACTGTGCTCTTAATCTTTCATCTCAATCATTTCCGTGCCTGGATGAATTTACCCTGCATATGAAGTCTCGGGAGCGCCCGCAGAATTGACGTGGCAGGCGCGAATTTCAAGGCCGATCTGTTGACTCTGATTTTGTGCCACCCTCTCAGTTCTAACACGACCGCCCTTCGCGTTTCCAGTGCTGACCGCAATCGCTGCCAATTCCTATCCAACAGGGTCGATTTGATTATCTGACTCCTCCGAGCGACTTTCCTGCGGCCAACATTGCCTGGCCTGATCCTTGACCGACAGTACAGTACTACCACACAAACGCACACCGAGAAGATCATTGAGATGGCGCAACCAACGCAGCTCGCTTGTAAGTGTGCGATGTTTGTATTGCAAAGAATGCGCGTGCTAATATACCCTTGATAGTCCGCACTTCCAAGCACATCGGAGTCCTCGACGCTGCGCCGGTCTACGAGCAACTGTCCGGCTTCGTGCGCCCAGAAGGCAATCTCCGCTGCTGCACCTACTCGCCCGATGGCCGTTTCTTCGCCTACGCCTCGCCAGATGCTGTGACTGTAGTCGACGCTTCTGTGGGTCATCTGGTCACGACCTTGCCAGCACAGAATGTCTACCAGATCGGCTTCTCCCACGCTGGCACCTACATCATCACCTGGCAGCAGCCGACCAAGGACGAAGACGGCAATGCGACCAAGAACCTCAAGATCTGGCGCACCATTGACGACAATGCGGGTGAGGGTGGAGAGCGGGACGTGGTCGGCAAGTTCGTGCAGAAGAGCCAGACGGGGTGGAATTTGCAGTACACCCACGATGAACAGTACTGCGCGCGATGCGTCAACAACGAAGTGCAGTTCTTCAAGAGTGACGATCTGAGCACCGTCTGGAACCACTTGCGCGTCGAGGGTGTGTCCGACTTTGCGCTCTCGCCCGGTGCGCAGAACAGCTCTGTGGCTGTGTTTGTGCCGGAGCGGAAGGGTCAGCCAGCTGCGGTCAAGGTCTTCGCTGTGCCGGACTTTGAGACGCCCAAGTCGCAGAAGAGCTTCTTCAAGGGCGATAAGGTGCAACTCAAGTGGAACAGTCAGGGCACGAGCTTGATCGTGCTGGCGCAGACGGAGGTCGACAAGAGCAACAAATCCTACTATGGCGAGACGAACATGTACATTCTCAGCGCCAATGGCGGGTTTGACTCGAGGATCCAGCTGGATAAGGAGGGTCCAATTCACGATGTGACTTGGTCGCCTAGCGGTAAGGAGTTCGGAGTTGTCTACGGGTACATGCCTGCGAAGACCACAATCTTCAACCAGCGGGCTGTAGCGCAACACAGCTTCAGCCTCGGACCTCGCAATACTATCCTCTTCTCTCCTCATGGTCGCTTTGTCCTGGTGGCTGGCTTTGGGAATTTAGCCGGTCAGATGGACATCTATGATCTAGAGAAGAACTACGAGAAGGTTTGCACGATCGAAGCCAGCAATGCCAGCGTCTGCGAGTGGAGTCCAGATGGTCGGCATATCCTCACAGCGACCACTAGCCCACGTTTGCGCGTGGACAACGCGATCCGCATTTGGCATGTGCAGGGCGGTCTAATGTACAACGAGGAGATGCACGAGCTATACCATGTCATCTGGCGCCCGCAGACGACGGCGCAGCATCCTCTCGAGAACCCGCTCCATCCTGCGCCGGCACCACACCCGTCAGCTATGGAGTTCCTTGGTAAGGTCAAGACTCCTTCCAAGCCAGCGGGTGCATACCGGCCACCCGGCGCCCGCGGCACTGCTACACCTCTAGCATTCAAGCGAGAGGACGAAGGTGGCGCAGCCTTCATCCGCGAGATGATGTCAGGCAAGACAGATAAGGTCAACGGTTTCGGCGGTGCACGGCGACAGGTCCCCGGCGCCGAGACCGTCGAGCCCGCCGCTGCTACAAATGGTACTCCTGGTGCCGTACCTGCAGAGGGCGATGAGAATCTCAGCAAAGCCGCGCTGAAGAACAAGAAAAAGCGCGAGGCGAAGAAAGCCAAAGACGCCGAAGCCAAGACTGCTGGCCTTGCCCCAGCACCGGCAACGAACGGCAACGGCGACGCTTCTCACGCCGCAACACCCTCCCTGAGCCCCTCTCGCCAACCCTCCGACCGCCCCCGCAGCCGCAGCAAGACCTCCCACGACCAGACTCCTCGCACTCCCTCTGACCAACGCACAACGCCTAAACCCACTCCTACCCCCATCACCACCACGCCCGCCAAACCTCCCGGCCTCTCTGCCACCCCGCAACATCTGCCTCCCGCCGACGACCCCCCCGAGCTAAGCGTCACGAGTCCCCTAGCCGGCACACCGAATGAAAAGAAAATCCGCAGCTTGCTTAAGAAGCTCCGCGCTATTGACGATTTGAGGATGCGGCAAGCGGGCGGGGAGAAGCTGGAGGGCACGCAGGTGCTGAAGATTGGGAGTGAGGTGGGGGTGAGGAAAGAGCTGGAGGGGTTGGGGTGGAGGGAGTAGGACTCTCACGTTCCCGGTCTCAAGCATTAGCGGTATTTCGAGAGGGCTGTGCGGAGGATGGTGAAGAGGGTCGCGGAGGAGAGGGTAGAGGCGGAGGGAGAAGGAGGGTGATTAGTGGCAACGAATGCCTTGTGCGGCTACCAAGAGTCATTGTCACGGGCGAAGTCGCGAAGCATTTGGTATGAGCCCATTTCGATGATTTTGTTGCCGCTAGCTTGCGTCGCTTTTCGTCCCGTGAAGCCGTTATGTGTCAGATTGCGTGTTGCTTCGGATCCCTGCAGGGGCTTGTTCGACACGAGGGCTGCCGGATTGTTGCCGGAGCGGGCCGAGGAATCGCTCGAGCAGGAGGACAAAGACTTGGTGCTATTGCTTTGTACGCATCGAGCGTCATTCCGCGAAGCCAATCGCGGCGTCTGTAGTAAACTGCTAGACTCGGTTGCACATCTGGAAGTAGCATCGGCGTCCATGGGAGCAGATGCAAGTAGAGTTCGAGCAAGCATTCCAACATCCTTCTCGAAGCTCCACTTTTCTCACACGCTCCACGTTCGTGTTTCAGCGGCAGCCAATCCCAGCCGTGTCAGGGCTGCTGGCTCACTTCCACCACTTCGCCAACTCGACTTGCTCTTCTCAGCTCGCAACATCACAACCTCACTCCCGTCAAACGCCTTTGAGGTCAGCTGGTACTGCAGGCTGAAGGCAACAATAGCTTCGTACTATAATACATACCTCCCCACGGAGCCCTACCGATAGACTAATACCTGCTTGCCCGAACCCACAATCAATATACCTCACACGATCAATCTCAACACCCCTACAGTACACCTCAATAGCCGTCATGGCGAGTAACATTATTGGCAACCGCAACAGCACGCCAGAGGCTTCGAGTTCTTCTCTACGACCTCCATCAGCTCGCACAGGTATGGGGTCAGGACACCACCTCCGCGCCTCGGCCGATATGGGCGCCTGGTCGACGGCTTCACCCCTCGCGACTCGCGGCATTCGCCCGGCGTCGGAGGTCTATCTCAATCAGTTCCAGCAAGGTGCTAGCTCGGGCAATCCAGATGATGCTGCTGAGAACGCGGCACAGCAGTGGATGTCGGATATTGAGCAGTACGAGACTACGCTCGAGGACATGGCTTCAGCTACACTTGATCAGGATTTCAAGGATGAGCTGAGCGCCATCGAGCAGTGGTTTCGCGTGCTTAGCGAGCCAGAGAGGACGGCGGCCTTGTATGCACTGCTGCAGCAGACGACGCAGGTTCAGATAAGGTTCTTCATACAGGTGCTGCAGCAGATGGCGAAGAGCCATCCGTACTCGGGTGTACTGTCGCCTGCGGTGTTCAACGAGAAGGATCCCATGTCATCACGCATGAACGATGCGATGAACAAGCTCAATGTGGAAGGATCGCGTGGCAGCTTCGGGTTCGGAGGCAAGCCGCCGCCTTCGCCTGGTGCGAAGCGGATGTCTGGGCTTGATCCGAGTACGATCAAATCCATGTTCCCGGACGCAGCGAACGCGATCGAGGATCAAAAGGCGGAATTCGAGAAGACGACGGGCACGATACCGAAGTCGAACCGCAACAGCACTATCGGGGATCGAGGCTCGATGTTCATGCCGCCTCCACCTGCGGCAGAGGAGAAGAAAAGTAACGGTACATCTAATATCCCTGCTGGACCGTGGAGGACCACGGCAACCAGCAACACTGAGAATCAGCCTCCGATCGGCAGACCGAAGTCGTCTGCCGGTCAGCAGTCTCAGCCCGCACAGCAAGCACCGATGGGTCAGTTTGGTCTTGCAAACCCGCCACTGACTGCTGGTCTTCGCTCGCCTCGCCCGTTCCCGATCTCGGGAGACAGCAATATTCAGCAGCAGACTGCACAAGCCAAGCCCAGTGACATCCCTGCGTCGAGTCTCACGGCTGGCATGGGGATGTTCACGCCTTACGCTCCTGGCGCGAGCTGGGCTTCCATGACGAACACACCGATGGTATCAAATTTTAGCCACGGCCAAGCAGCCAATAACCATGCGGACATGGTCGCAAACGCCACCGCCATGAAGCTCGCAGCCATGTCAACCGTAAACAACCGCATCCAGCTCGACGACGTTCGCAAGTTCCGCCGTGCACGCTCAACAGAAGGCCAGCAGAATCTCGGCATGCCAACTGGCATTAACTTGACGAACGAGTTCGGTCAAGTCTTGACGCCGCAACAGGCAATGGCACTCCAACAACACCAGGTGGCCACCATGCAAGGCCGCCGCTCTAGGCCGAGCTCGCCCGGTATAGCCATCACAGGCCCTCAAGGCGGCGCACCAATGAACATGTCCGCATTGCAATCCAACGGCTACCTCACAGCGTTCGACGGCTCCGGCGGGCTCGTCGGTCTCAATCCCGCACTCGCGAACATGTCCCTGAACTCCTACCCCATGGGGTCCATGAGTGGTGGCAACGACGGCTACCTCTCTGATGCTTCCGAGATTCTCCGTGGGAGGTCACCGCGAGGCAGGAGAGGCAGCAGTAAGCCGCCTGAGGATCCGACTGATCTGAGTCTGTTGAGGGATATTCCGAACTGGCTGAGGACGTTGCGGTTGCATAAGTATACCGATAATCTGAAAGATATGAGGTGGCAGGATCTTGTTGTGTTGGACGAGGAGGGGCTAGAGAGGAAGGGCGTGGCGGCCGTGGGGGCGAGGAGGAAGCTGTTGAAGGTATGTCTCACTGGTGGGAAGCGCGACGTGCGTTTGAGGAGTTTGCTGACTGTGATTGTAGGTCTTTGAAGAGGTTCGGAAAGCGCAAGCAGAAGGCAGAGTCTAGAGGACTATGCCCTCTCGCAATACGAAACGCGTGCGATGGGCGAGTCCGCTACCACTTCAGCCGCACACGGAAGACCCGGGTCTGTTGGGATATGCTAGGGAACGCATCTCGCCTCTATTCTGGGTATTGCTCCTAACTTATTTCGTCGCTGCGGGCATACTAGCGCAGTGATTCCTGACAAGTTTGCGCTGGCCACGGGCAAGCTAATTTGGCGCGCGAGCAACCGCAGGGTTGAGTGTGATTGAGCTGTGAGAGTCTTGGAGGGAAAGAGGGACGATTTGGGCCGGGATCGCCACGAGAAGGCACGAGGGCGAGGGTTACAGTGCTAAGCGTCCGACTCGTACTAATACCCTCGCACAATGCGCGCATTCTGCGCTGTCAAAGTCTACCACTTGTCTGACGAGCTGGCTCTATACGTCAATCGTTCTTTCCAAGTTCGGGCGGATCTCCAGCGGGCGAGCGCCGATACATGTCTCGATCACGGCGACAGGCTTTGTTCTGCAGTCTCTACGGCTTGAAACAGCAACTGCGCTTCAAGACTCCCCTTCTGCTATGCACCACCGCCTCGATCACACAGCGAACGCTGGCTGACTCAGAGGCGGACAATGCCGATGTTACGCGGCTTCTTTCTTTCACTACAATGGCATCTCTTTGACTAGTGGGGTTTCCATTGTTCACCAGTACAGGGGCGCTGTACTACGTCGCTCACCTTTTCCTTGTCTGCTCCTCTATAACACAATCTCTCCATCTCCTACGCAGAACAACATTACGCACCTCTCACTAATCTGAGTGACTCAATCGCACCACACGAGCCGTCCATTGACAAGATCCGCATACACACTTCAAAACAATGCCCAGTTGCACCTTCCGTGCTAGCTCGGCGCTCATCAGCATCGCCGCTCTGGCGACTACAGCCCTCGCTGCTAACACTACATCATCGACGAACACTACCGCGTCGACGTATAAGCTCATAGCCGACTTCTCCGGCTCAACGTTCTTCAACAACTTTGACTCTTACACCGGTCCCGACCCGACGAATGGGTTCGTCAACTACCTCTCTGCGACCGCCGCAGCCTCCTCGAACCTGACAGGTTTCTTCTCATATCCCGAAGCAGGCAACCTCACCACAGCCTTCATCCGCGTAGACACACTAACCAGCAACCCCCCAGCACCAGGCCGGGCATCAGTACGCCTCAGTTCAAAGCAGACCTTCAACGTCGGCACCTTAGTAGTAGCAGACATCTACCACATGCCCACCGGCTTCGGCACCTGGCCCGCCCTCTGAATGCTCGGCGGCGGCGCAACCTGGCCCGCAGCAGGCGAGATTGACATCATCGAATCCGTCCACAACAGCTCAGCTAACATCATGACGCTGCACACGGCGCCAGGCTGTAGCGTGGATAATAGCACTTCCTTCGCGCTCGGCGGCGGGGACGCAGGGACATACGCTTCGCAGTTGATGAACGAGAATTGCAACACCGGTAATGGCGCGGACGGCTGCTCGAATCATGGGCCAGCGCAGACAAGAGTCTACTCCAACCAACTCTCCACCGCGGGCGAAGCCTTCAACGAGCAAGAAGGCGGCGTCTATGTTACCGAATGGACCACGTCCGGCGTGAAGATCTGGGCTTTCGCGCGGGACGCCGTGCCCTCCACGCTAAACACCGCCAACCCAAGCACTGTCGGCTTCCCAACACCGCTAGCATCTTTCTCAGGCAAAGGCTGCGATTTCGGATCAGCGTTCAAGAATATGACGATCATCATTAACACGACTTTCTGCGGGGATTGGGCTGGGAAGGTATGGGAGAGTAGTGGCGCGAAAGCTGCGACTGGGGTTGAGACATGTGAGGCGTTTGTAGCAGGAAAGCCGGAGGAGTTTGTCGAGGCTTACTGGGAGGTGGGTGGGATTAGGGTGTTCTCCAGTGGTAGTCAGTAAGCAGGGTGTGAATATCTAAGCTTTTAAAGCGTTCTGCATAGCGGAGGTCCGGTAGAAGGAAGCATACGAGACTGCAATAGCGTAAATAATACTGCCCAGCCACCGACGCCTCGCTACGCACAAATGCCTCCCATGCTGCGCCGTCATCACATCATCAATAGAACTGCATCTCAGGCCTTCACCCTTGCCTTCCTCACGCCCTCAAATATCCTCTTCAAACTCTCGCCCACCCTCTTACTCCCCGCCCACTGCTCCTGCATCTTCCTCATCCTCACACCCGCCACAACAGCCCAGCCTACAGCTTTCAAACTCGGGCGCTTCTCCCGTATAGTCTCATCGGGCGTGATGCCTATAGTCTCGAGAAGACGGAGATCGGCTTGGTTGCTACAGTCAAGTCAGTGCGAAGTTGTACGGTGATGGTGGAGGTGAACGAACCAAGCATTATACATCTCCACCTGCCCCAAGAACCAGCGTTTCGTCCACACCAAGCCCTTACGGAAGTTCTCCTCCCGCTCACAGCGCGCGCGAAGAAAGGTGATCTGTTTCGCCAAACCCTTCAGCTCGCTTTGATGTGTCTTGTCCCGCGCACCGAGCTCCTCGGAGTACTGTCGCAGTTGCAGTGTGTCGTCTGTGGACTTGGCTTTCTGGAGGCGAGCGCGAAGGTCGTATTCTTTCTTCTGGACGAGCTGGAGCTGGTGGTCCTTCTCTTCGTTCTCGATGAGGATATCCTCCAACTCGAGCTTGGCGTCTTTGAGAGCATTGCGTAGCTCGATCTCACGTCTCGCGTGTCCTGAACTCGAGCCCTGGCGATCGCCGAGCTGCGCCTCCAGATCTTGGAGCTGGTGTTGAGCGCTCTTGAGATCCTTCAGCTGGGTCCGCAAGTCTTCTTCCCGGGCAATGTAAGACTGCAGTCTGCTCTCCACTTCCGCAGCGCTGACTTGTACGTCCTCCAAGTCTAGCGTGGTCGCTTGTAGCTGCGTCCTGAGATCGTTCTCACGCTTTCGAGAGGTTGCGAGCTGAGTCTGCGACGCAGTGAGCTGATTGTGCAAGTCCTCGGCCTCGATCTTAGCGGCTGTAGCGACTGTGTGCAGAGACTGGCGCTCGATGGCCATCGTACGGTCTTCGAGAGCGTCTCGTAGGGAATTCTCAAGCTCTGAGATCTTGGCTTGGAGGCGGATGATCTTAGACTCGGATTCGCGGAGCTTCAGGCGGAGCTCGTTGCGCTCGCGGACTGGCGTGCCGTTCGATCTTGCATGCTGCGCTGTTGCCAGCTCGGTACGTAGGGTTGTGATAGTGGATTGCAGAGTCTCGCGCTCGGCTTCGGTGGACTGCAGCCTCGTACGTAGCTCGTTGCGCTCACGCACTGGCGTGCCAGTCTGCTTGGCTCGGACAGCCTGATCAAGTCTAGTCTCCAGCTCCCGCATGCGCTGCTCAACAGCCGTCTTCTCGACTTGAGCATCATCAAGGCTCGACTCGAGCACAAGTATCTCATCCTCAAGTGCCTGCTTCGCCTCCAAGGCATCGGCATCGAGCTCCGCCCGAAGCGCAGTAAGAGCCCGTTGAGCCTCGTTCGCAATCCGCGAGCCCTCAGCTGTTGCAGCATTAAGCTCACCCTCTAGTCGCTTGACATCAGCCTGCCTCTGATCTACAGCGCGCTTGAGCTGGACTTGCAGCTGGTCGACCTCATCTTCTAGCTGTTCGACTTGCGATTGGATAGCTTGCAACTCCTCGCCCTTATGACCAAGAATGCTCTGATCCTTGTCGGCCGCCTGAGCACGCTCACTGAGCCGCTCGACCTTCCGCTGTAGCTCTGCGTTCTCAGTCACCGCGCCTTCGAACTCCTCTTCGAGCTTCGACAGACGGTCAAGCTTGTGGTGCAGGGCTGCGTTGTCCTTCTCTAGAGTGTCTAGCTGCTGGTCCATGCTATCGAGCTCAACGTCGCGCTCTTGCTCAGTCTTGAGAACCTTTTGTTGCAGCGATCGGATCTGCTCGACCTGCTGCTTGATCATAGCGGCCTTCTTCGAGGGCGTCTCCGCGCTGTTCAGTCGAGCACTCAAGGTCATGATTTGCTGTGAGAGCTCGCTAAGACGTTGGTCCTTGCCGACAAGGTCCACCTCGAGCCTGGCAATCTGCTCGTTCTTGTTACGAACATCAGAGGTCTGTCCAGCTTGCAGACTGCTTAGGCGTTTTTGAACGACACTGAGCTCCTCCTCTCGTGCACGAACGAGACCGTCTTTCTCGTTCAACTTTGCTTGAGCACCAGCAGTATTGACGCGAATCTTCTCCTGCAGCTCGCTGATCTGTTCGCGCTGTTCTTGAAGTTGCTGCGTCTGCTTTCTCGCCGCCTCACCTTGTCCGGACTCCGCGGTGCGAACACGTCGCTGCAAGTCTTCAAGTTCTGCATCGCGTTGCTCGATGACAGAGATCTTCTCTCGCAACTTAGCCTCACGCTCCTGAATGACGTTGTCCTTTTCGTGCAGACGGGCATCGGTCTGATGAGCCTCTGCGTCCCAGCTGCCTCGCGCGGTCTGTAGACGCTCTTGCAGAGCCTTGATCTCGCCATCCTTGTCAGCGAGCTCGCGCTGCGCGTTACGCACGTCATCTTCTCGCTGCCGAAGGGCATTCGTGTGGTTGGACTCTGCTGTCTGCAGTTCAGATTGCAATGCTCGAAGCTCTTCGCGACATTGACTGAGCTCAGCAGTCCCACCTTGCTCGGCTGCACGTAGTCGCTTCTGCAAGGTTGCAACCTCCTCTTCGCGATGACGGATGTCGGCTCCGTGAATGGTCTCCAGATTGCGCAGCTGCTTCTGTAGGGTAGACACCCGCTCAGTACTGATTTCGTACTGCTCAGCCTGGTCACTCAGCCGAGCCTCTGCGGCTTGAGCTCGCTTTTGCAGGGAGGCAATCTGCTCGTCGCTAAGCTCCAGAGCTTGCTCCTTGTCGTTGTTGTCAGACTCTGCCACCTGCAGCTTCTTCTGCAGAGCTCGCATCTGCTCATTGCTCTCATCAAGCGCCTGCGCTTTGTCTCGAAGCTGTGTTTCGAGCGTCGAGACATCCGAACGAAGCTTCTTCGTTGACTTCTCCCGATCGTAGACAGTGTTGACGCGGTCCTGGAGTTCTACGATCTGAGCAGCCTTCGCAGCCACCTCATCATCCTTCTCCTTGAGCTCCGCTTCAAGCTCCTCCACGTCTTGCTTGAGATGGCCGGCTTCCTCTGTCGTCGAAGAAGCCATGCGCAGCTTCTCCTGCAAAGCTTCGAGCTCCTCATCCTTTGCATCAAGCTGCCCGTCGCGATCCCGCACCTCTCTTTCCAGATCTTCGATATCTTCCCGCAATGCCTGCACATCATCCTCGTTCTGCTGCTGCTGCTTGCCCTGCTCCGCTTCGTTCAGCTTCTGTCGCATCTCGTCCAGCTCTCTCTCGCGTTGCTCAGCCTCCCGTTGATGCTGCTCGGCGAGCCGTTCCAACTGCTCGATCTCCTCAGCGTCTCGCTCATTCGCGTGCCGCTTCTTGACGCTCTCTTTGTACTCCGTGAACTTGACTCTATACTCCTCCAACTCATGCTCAGCACTTTGCAGCCGCTTCCGCTGCTTCTTTAGATCCTGCTCCACGGTCATCTTTGCTGTCTTGAGCTCCACGTTCTCCTTCAGTGTCGCTTGGTGGAACTCAGACCCGCTCTTTTTAAGAGCTTCCTCCATATAGTGGATCTTGAGCTTCAAGCCAAAGTTGTCCTTCGTGATTTGGTCCAGCTTCGCTTCCTGGTCCCGCAGCGTGAGGAGGTTGCCCTGGTCTAGCACACCAGCCTCGCCTCTAGCAGGGAGGTGTGGCATGGGCGTTGAGCTGAGCATGCTTGAGCTCGATACTGGCATTCGCAGAGTGGCATCCCTGGCTGAAGCTGTGGAGTTGTCCAGCACAGAGCTGTCCACTGGGAGGGTCGGGGGCTCATTGGCATAGCTGGATCGAAAGCCTGCAGGCGTGCCCGGCAGCCCATTCGTCGAGTTCTCCTTCTCCTCCAAGATGCTCTGATGGACCAGCTTCGCTCGCCGTGCGCTCTTCAGCAGAGGCGTGAACTCCTGCCGTGTAGGTCCAGCGGGATTGCGCTTGTCGATCAGAGGGTTGCGCATTCGTGGTGTTCGTACCTGCTGGAGTGGTACATTTCCCTGACGCAGTCCGCGCATTTGATTGCGCAGGTCCTCTGCCGGGTTCTTAGACGGTGAGGCAAAGGGTTGCGCCATGGAGAAGTCGATGTTGCCGGCATGGCTGAGGGATGTGCTGTCGCCAGCAACGGTGCCAGGAGTGTCGACATAGTTGCCCGACATGATCGCGATGTAGTCAGCAGCTTTGTACTACACGCGACAGCAATACTGTCTATAGACTGGCCTCCTAGTGATGTGCATGTTTCTCGCACGCGACTTTCAAGTCTGTTTACCAACAAGTCGTTGCTAGCGGATGCACTGGGCGCGAGACTTCGCCGAGAGAAGACCGAAACTGCTCGCCTGCATGTACACACAGAAGTCTTTCCTCGTACTACAACGACGCGGCAGGCTGATGTTCCGTACAAGATCGAGTAATGCGCCATTGAAAGTGCGATCTCCGAATAGACGATGAACGTTGCGCAGTGAATTCATCGCAGTGTTTTGCCGGCAGCCGTCGTTTTGTGGCGTTTCACCTCTAGACGCAGGCCAGACGAATCCTTTTCTGCGTATCAAGGTTTTCTACAGATACTACCTGGTGATGGAAATACCGAAGCAGGACGACTTCAAGTGGTTCGGCGAAGGCTTCGACGGCTTCCCAAAGCGTCTACCAGAAGACTGCGTCGAATACATCATCTACGTAATTGACGCAGAGCTCAAGACCCAAGCCGCCATCCGGACACGCCTGAACCACATCCTGAAAGCTGCCAACATCGCCAGCAAGAAGCTGCTGGCTGACTACATCTGGCAACGAGAGGCGTTTGGACTTAGCTTACGACCAGACCTTTTGCAACAGGACACTGCCAAATTGAACGACCGGACGTTGAAAGACAGTCCAACTCCGCCGCACCTTCGAGGCCGCACAAACTTCGGTGATTCCGTCGCAGATGAGTGGCTCATAGTCTATCTTCTCTTCGAGCTGAGCAAGCAAGCGCCCGATGCATGGATACGAGTCTACGACACAGATGGCGAGTTCTTGCTCATCGAAGCAGCGAAAGCCTTGCCCAAGTGGCTAAATCCAGACATCACGGAGAATCGCGTATGGCTGAACAACGGCCATCTCCGGATCATCCCACTCGGTTCAGACGGTAGTCAGCAAAATCTCAGTATCACTCAGGCACTTGAGTTCATTGCCCATTCGGCAGATAAACTGATTATCTCGCCTTTCGTCGAAGACCAAGCCTTTGCACGCATACGGGAGTACCCTTCCGCTATCTCATCTTCTCTACATCGCTCTCTGACTGTCGTACCACGAAGACTGGCGTATGTTTTGCACCAGAATTCAGCTTCGATCTCAGCAGCGAGCGAGGCATTCTATCTCCGTGACCCGATCGCAGTGCGACCCTTGCTGACCAAGGACCTCGCTACACTTGTGTTTGCCCCTGAGGACCTCGTCACGGTCAGTGTAAAGTACACTAAAGTCGGCTACGCTCAACTACGGTCTCAAGTCTTCGACGCACCGCCGGCGTGGACCGGCGTCATACCGCGCCTCCAGGATGAGAAAGTCAGCATGGGTATGAAGCTCACATGTGGCTTTGAGATGCTTCTCGCAGACCCGCAAAACGTCAACAAGAAGGTCACGCGAGAAGTCAAGATCTTGCTTGAAGATCTGGAGGCAGAACCGACGCTTTTGCCTGACGATCTCATCCTAGCATCTTGGCCACAGACGCAGGATGACGAGAAGTGGCTCGACATCGACTACCGAGACTTCGAAGACCAGCTCTCTGGCAAAGCCAAGACTAAGACTCCGGTCTCGAATAGCGAGCCTGCGGCAGATGCGGGAAGCGGCGACGGCACAGCTAACCTCCGCAAAATGGTCTCCCGCTTCGAGTCCCTCCTCAAGGACGACGATGACTCCGCAGCGGGTCTCGACGGCATCGAAGACTCTGACGACGAAGCCTCTTCTGCCGGCGACTCCGATAACGAGTCAGAACCCAGCAGCACGGGTGAGGATAAGTCCGCGTCCTTCGATGAAGCAGAGTTCGAGGTGGCGATGAAGCAGATGATGGGGATGCCCGCTACAGAGATCGAGAAGTCTGGCTTACTGGACGAGGCTAGGAGATTGGCTGTCGAGGATGCGGAGGATGGAGAAGAGGATGTCGATGAGGAGGAAGAGACGAGGAAGGTGATGGAGTTGATGGAGAGGGAGTTGAAGGGGCACGGTGCATTGGACCTCAGTGGAGGGAAGGCGACGGACAAGGCAACGGGCAAAGCGAAGTCGAAGTCTACCGCGCGTTCTAAGCCGGCCGCCAAGGTCCCTTTCGGACCACCACGTCCACCATACATGCTTGCTGCTCATGTCGACCCTGCCAGCGAAGACAAGGTGGAGGAAGAAGACTTTCCCATTGGGCCAGGCGAGGAGGAGTTGTCTTCTGACGATGAGGAGTTCAACGATGTTGATCTTGGGCTCGCGAAGAACATGCTCGAGGCGTTCAAGGGCCAGGCAGGTATGGGTGGTCCGGCTGGGAATATGATGAAGGCGCTGGGAGTGGGTATGCCGAGGGATGAAGGTGGTTGATAGGCAATAGCATCGACGTCGAGACGCGCATTCGCATCCAGCTCTGCGTACTCATGGCCGTTCCCCGCGAGCAATCGTTCCAATCGCAAGTACAGTAGCTTTGGTACAATCTCACATGAGACTTACCCCAACGTATGGCCCATCGGTTGGGCGCGCCGTCTGGAGAAGCAGACTTTGACATGAAACACGCGGAGTCGGGTACGTACTTTTTGGACGTCCGCGGCTGTATTCATCACAACTGTTTCGTTGCCACGTCCCGGATCACCAATCTCTCCCGCATGGTCAGCAACAAGACCTCGAGGCTGATTGAAGACACGCATGTCACCGCAGACGGGTCGTAGTTCTCTATATATCGACACGGGAGCCCAAGCTGCCGCTGTCGGGTCTCCTTCGAGCAAAGGGTTATGGAAGAGGATCTCGATGCGGCTTGAGCACGGTCGCGGCAACACGCAAGCTGGCCTAGGCGGCGTAATGGCGTTCCTCGGTTATTGTGTGTGCCGGCGGCCATGGATATGCAACATTCGCACTTGCAATTGCGTGTGCAGATTTCCAGGCGCGTGCGTCGGGCGAGGCGTAGTGATCGCTTCGGCCTCCGCTGGTTGTCAGTGATGTGACGGCACTTCAGGGTGTGTTTGAGCCATTCGAAAGATATGCAGGTACACAGCCAATCGGCCATTTCTCCAGAGAGGCAAAATCAACGCGCCTAGTCTCCATGTATCCTAGTCCTCCCCATCGCTAGCGGCAGGGGCGGATGCAGGTACACCGTGCGTTCCCTGCTGCGAATCGAGTCGAGTCGTTCTTTGCACGCCCGAACACACACGGGAACCGTGAACACAACACTCTTTTGCTTGATATCGTCTTTTCTTGCACACACTCTTTTGACGACCTGCTGTTCATATAGAAGGAGTTTTGAAAGTGTGGTGCACCCTTGGACCCCTGTATCACGAGACTCGACTTCCAGGGGCCTCTTCACGGAAGTTGGAAGTGAAACGCGGACACGAGCATTCCACGGCTTCTCTGCTCACGTTTCGCACCGCTGCACGAGGACGACGGATCTGACGACAGAGGCTTACGGTCATTACCTGCGAAAGAGGAGATACTGCTTTTCACTGCGGCGGACGACGTTGCGCAGTCGCTGTGCGCGAAGTGCTGAGTGAACGGGCAATCCGTCTTTCACCGTTGCACGGCCAACTCCATCAGACCTACTCGCGCGTGCTGCTGGCGGCCGCAAACAAAAGGTTCGTAACACTCCGCGCCGCCGACTTCACTTGATACCGCTCGTGTTCATCATCGCAACACTCCAAAGCGCAGCATTAACAGTAATGTCCAGACTCCCATCAGTAGTGAACTCCCTCACACCCTCCCACTCTCAATCCGACATCCCTTACGTCGGCTCCTCGGCACAATCTTTGCCATGCCATCAACACTCGCTTCCAGCGCCGCCTACGCGCTGGCCATACTACCACTCTTCACACAAACGACACATGCGCAAGCACTTAATGCCATGACATATCAGGGCTGCTACTCGAGTTCACAGCCACTCACGGACCAAGGACCATGGACATATCAGACTTCGGGGTACTGTCAGCCGATATGCGTGAAGCAGGGACAGGCGGTGTTGGGGTTGTCGGGCGGGAGTGATTGCTGGTGTGGTGATATGTTGCCGAGTCCGGGGACGAAGGTCGGGGATGAGATGTGTAGTACGCCTTGTAATGGGTATGATAAGGAGAATTGTGAGTAGTGATGGGATTGAGAGGAAAGTGTAGGGTCGCGTGCTGACAAGATGACAGGCGGCGGTAATAACTACTGGTCCGTTTACCTTAGCGGTACAACTAACAACGTCGCGTCGTTCGGCGGCGACTCGAGTTCCAGCTCAGGGACGACGAGCGCAGCAGCAACCTCCTCGACACCACCAGCGACGACCCCTCCTCCGACATCATCTAGCGCCGAGCCCTCGGTGATCACAAGCGTGGCGCCAGGTACGACAGTAGTTGTCACTCAAGCTCCAGCTCAGACAGCGTCCTCCAGCGCAACGCCAACATCCGCACCGGCCTCGAAACCCAACGTCGCCGGCATCGCTGCTGGCGTTGTAGTCGGCGTGATCGCGATAGCAGCCATCTGCATAGGCGCCTTCCTGCTTATGCGACGACGCAAGCGACGCCAAGTGGAGGATGAATACAAGCGTGCTACGCAGGTGAACGCGTTCATGGGACGGAGTGGGAATGAGGGCAAGGCACCGGGCACGGCGTACTCGAATATGAGTGATCAGAGGTTAGATGCTGAGGCTGCTGCTGGACGGAGGAACTCGAGTGGGAGTATTGCGGATAACCAGGATTACTCGAGGAAGATATTGAGGGTGAGTTCTCCTGCCTTTTTCTAAGCTTGAGCAAGGACTGTGATGCTAACGACTGATTTAGGTGGCCAACCCAGACAACTCATGAGAAGACAGCGAGTCTCTTCGCGGCACAATCGCGATGGGAGATGGACTGCGACGTTAGAGGTGGAGGACTCCATCGTGCCCCCTGGCATCACCTAGCTCACGCTTCTCGTCGATACCCTCTTTTACTGCTGCGCCTTCGAGCGCAGCAAGCAATGAACAATGAATGTACTTCGCCTTCTTGCAACGGCCTATAGACTTACCAACAGCTTTATCTCGAGCCTGCACGCTTCAATGTTCCTTCTTTGCCTTGCGGCTCTGCATGGTGGTGATCATACAGTATCTAGCGTGCTAAGCCATGATCGCTCCTCTAGGTCCAAAGGGGTTGCTCAAAGTTCCTGCTGAAGCGCCTTTTGCATTGAACGGCAATCACTGATTGCTGGACTCTTCCGAGTCAAGTTTGAGGTAGTACCTTACGGAGCAGTGCTGTTGACTGTAATGGGAACCGATCCTATGCTCGCATGACCATCCTAGCCTTGGCATTTCAACGTCACCTGCGTGAGGCGCCTGCTACCTTCATCTAAAACGATAAGCCAACCCGAATCTCGATGTCTGTAACACGTGCTGTAGTCTGTATAACTAGACTGAACACACTCGTTCTCTCCTTCTCTGACTGTCGGGCAGCAATACCCTTGGCTTCATCGATCGTTTCCCAATAGTAGGATCACCTAATCAGCAATCGTAAGGATCAGGTTCCGATAGGCTTGGCCATGGCTACTCCGGCACACTGCATCTTCTGTTTCGAGACTCTCGCTGCTACCTTGGAGAAGCGGAAAGCTCTTCCTCTTGCTCAGGTAGAAGACTCATGGACTGAGTATCAGCTCTCCCTTCGCAATGAGGACGTCGAGTCCGAGGCTGGTGCCGAGATTGAGAACGACGACGAGGCACCGAAGCCGGCGGCTATCTCTCGCCTGCTGAATCATAGCGTAGGCTCGGCGGGCAGCAGTAGCTCGTCGCTGCCCTCGTCGGGGAAGAGCAGCAACACTGCATCGGGGCGAGAGAGTGGGGTTGCTACGCCTGCATCGTCCAAGAGCTCCGGAAGTTCGATCTTCTCACTCGGCAAAGGGAAGAAGGAGAAGTATACTGAGGTCCCACTGTTCATTACCTGGAACACCGTCTCTGCTCGATCAGGTCATAAGAGCTTGAGGGGATGCATAGGAACGTTTGAGCCTATGGAGATAGAGAGTGGGCTGCGGAGCTATGCGTTGACTAGGTAAGATTTTGCAGTCTATGTAAATGAGCTGACGAGGTATTGACAACATTTACAGCGCGCTAGAGGACCCCCGATTCCCACCTATCCCCGTCTCCCTCCTCCCCTCCCTCTCAGCCCATGTTACGCTCCTCACGAACTTCTCATCCCCCTCCCATGACCCGCTGGGCTGGACTCTGGGACTGCATGGAATCCGCATAAACTTCTACGAACGCTCTCGTCGACTCAGCTCGACGTATCTGCCGGATGTTGCGCCGGAGCAGGGGTGGAGCAAGGAAGAGGCGGTTGTGAGTCTGATGCGGAAAGCGGGGTGGAAGGGGAGGGAAGAGGATTGGAAAGCAACGTGGGACAAGGGGAGAGGGGAGTTAGTGACTTATGAGGGCAAGGTTGTGGGTGTTGGGTATGCGGAGTACAAGGGGTGGAGGGAGTGGATTGAGAAGAGTGGCGAGGGACGAGGGCGGTGAAGAAAGATACGATTACAACCATGCGACCTAGCGACTCAAAGCGATGGCTCTCCATGGACGCTACGCCTGCCCGGAAAGTCTACGATGAGCGGTGTCGCACCTAATGAGGATCGTCCAATCTGGAAGAGAAGCATGCTCTTTACACGCTCGAGCATCTGGACTCCCAGGATGGACGGGTGCCACATCATTGATGCATACAGCTTTGCACGGCAGCCAAGCTCCAGACTTCGGCCTTACATTGAGCCGCGCATATGCCGAGATGACTCATCACAGCTTGTCTAGCTTTCAACAGCAGCACAAACGACGCTCATCTGCATGATGATACCCTAGGGCAACAAACGGGCGATCATGGCAGCGGCTAACACCTCCACTAATAACCTCTACCGACAATGGGCATCGACCTACGACACCGACGGCAACATTCTGCAAGCCGTCGATGACCTTCAGCTCGTCAATCAGCTCCCGTCATTCGTGCAGACCCTGCGATCGTCTCGATCGGACGGACGTCTTCGAGTACTAGATCTCGGTTGTGGGACTGGACGAAACACGAAGCGCTTGCTCCTGACGCCAAGCTCGGTTCCGCTGGAAGTCACAGGCATTGATGCCAGTGAGGCCATGCTCGCAGTCGCATTGGAGAAATTTCCCGAGGCTACGTATCATTGTCTCGATCCATTCTCTCAAACTTCGGCTTTGCCTGGTCACCTACAAGGCTATTTTGACGGTGTGATCTCCACACTGGTACTCGAGCACCTTCCTGCTAATGTGTTCTCCTCCACACTAGCCACGCTGCTAGCACCAGGTGGCCAAGCCCTGGTAACGAACATGCACCCTGACATGGGCTCTAGGACTGGAGCTGGCTTCAAGGTTGGCGGAGATGGTGAGCGGGTCCGCGGTGTGTCGTTCGCGCACGGTGTCGAGGAGACGATCAAGGCTGCTGAGAACGCTGGCTTGGAGATGGTAGGGGCGGCGCGGGAGGTCGAGGTGAATGAAGGGATGATGCAGCGGTGGGAAGGAAGGGGACTGGAGAGGACCGTGCAGAGGGCGCAGAAGTGGATCGGGATCAAGGTGTGGTATGGCTTGACTGTCAGAAAGATAGGTGAATCAGAAGCTTGACAGCTGAAGTGCGCCTTCTCTCATCTTTCCTATTCTGCAACGCTCTGTGGCATTCCCACCGGCGAAGTGATGGAATTGATCTGATGAGATTACGACTCATGCACCTGCTACGGCAACGACAAGAATCATGCCTCATGTTTGCTGGCACATGCAAACTGCAATTATAGTCCCTAGAAAACTGTCTCTTTTCCACGTTGCTAGACATCATCGAGGAGACCACTGACCTGCGATCACTTAAAACCACAATGTCGACACTCAGGAGCTTCGTCAGCAAGCTTATGCGGGGCAACAGAGCCGGTCGTGAAGGCAAGAAGGGCAAGCTACCACCAGCACGCCCGCATCCCGCAGTGCGCCCTCTCCAACGGCCTCTTCCCGCTCTCCTCCAACACCAACATCACTACCGCCGTGTCCCCCTCGGCTCTGGCGGTCTCCTGCACTTCGACCCGACAGACCCGTCTCACCCCAATTCGATTCCCTTCATCGGCACATCAGGCTGCTTGAACACCGTCGGCGTCTTCTTCGAAGTCACAGACACCTTGTGCTTCGCAGCGCATATAGAAGCCTACATTCTCTCCTCAACACCGCCTCGTCCGGACTTGGGTGAGAGGAGAGCGACGAAATTGTACACTACTAATATGGCTACAGCCCAGGCGCTGCGGATTCAAGTCATCAAACGCCTCAATGCGCTGTACCGTGAAGTGGGGCTCGTGAACTGGCCGAAGAATCGGAAGCGAATGGCCAGAACGTTGGTGATGGCTTGTAGAAAGTTGAGTGGGCACGGCACGCTGGCCCAGGAGGTTGTGGCCAAGACCGTCAGGGGCTGGGTTGATGATGGTGGTGCTGCGAAGCCGGGACGAGTGGCGAGGGAGGGTGGGTGCTTCGTTGTTGGATGGCCTGGTGGGGAGACGAGACAGTGGGAAGGGTATGTTGGAGAGGAGTGGGTGGGTGTTGATGCGGAATTGGTGGCAGGGGGTTGGAGCACTGGGGTCCAGGAGGCTACGATGGTGGGAGAGGAGGGGTTACGGGAATAGTAAGAGCAGTAGCGACTCAGCTTACAAGCAGTCGGGGAAGTGGAATAGAGAGCTCAGAAATCTTCTAGCTTGATTACCTCATATACGGGGACTTCGTATGGATGTGCTCTATCACCCACGATCAGCAAGCCGTCCTAACATAAACATCTCGTGATGACAAAGGTACTCTAAGACTTGGCCGGCGCAGTGCAAGTCATCGCGAGCTAACACAGAGAAATCATCACTTACTTCTTCAACGCCTCGACGACGCGCTTCGTTGTGTACGAGCCCACGCAGCTCGTCTCACATCTCACTTCCTCAACCATCTCCAATATGCCTCGACGGCCAATAGCTGGGTTCGCCATCTGACCAGCTACGAACTGGCCGGTGCCCGGCGTAGTGAAGCAGCACTCTGTGTAGCCATCATGCTGGCCGGCACCAGCCGCGAAGATGGCTTTCTTGATGGCTTCGATTGAGGCTGCAGGGGCAAAAAAGACGAGCTTGTAGCGTGTGCCCATGGTTGGGCTGGTGCGTGATCGTCACAATACCACTACTGACTGCTTGAGTCGGGGCCTAGCGACGTGCTGTTTGGCTGCGCGGTAGATGACCTCTATAGTGATTTGATTCGAGGTACGTATATGTACATGGAATGTTGAGTGAAGTCGTCTGGTCTTGGCACATTTCGTGTTAGCGCCTCGGTTCGCTGCTGACAGGGGATGCTCACGAATAGTTCACGCGTTGGATTGGTGTTGACAGTCAACTTTCCGCTCAGTTTCTTGTCACTCTTTCAGTCCAGTTGTTCCGCAGTGGTGACAAGTGAGCCGCAAACATGGCTCCAAAGCACCGCGACGGCGCCGTGATCGCTACGGTACTTCCTCATCGACTGGTCCCCCTTACCTAGCATCCGCTGACAGCCCGCTCAGATCCCAGGCACTTATATCACTTATGCTCACACCGTCGCAGCATACGCCGCCTTCCTCGGCGCCTTCATCGTAGGCTGCTCCCTCCACTACAAGAAGATTGTGCAGAATCAGTGGTTCGGCTACCCGATCGAATGGTTTCCCTCCGTAAGCGCAACGATTGGCGATCGCTACCCCGAACGATCCGTCTTCCAGCTCCTCATAGCTGTCACCTCTGGCCCTCGCTTCCTGATGGTGTTTCTGAATTACTGCGTCACCAACAGGCAGGGGAGCTTTCTGCCGAAGTTCGTCGCGGCTGTGGGGGTGTTCAGGACGTTCACTTGTGGAGGATGGACGTATGTTACGAGCACGGATGGCCACATGGCGCATGATGTGTTCATGGTGGCCTATCTAGTTGCTACAATACCTTGGACAGTCGGGAACATCGCCTTGAGTCCGGCAGGGACACGGTCACTGAGGCTGAGGAAATACTTCGGAGCAGGGTTCTTCTTGATGCTGGTGCCGTTGACGTACTTCTTCTTGCAGCACAAGATACATCGTGTGCCAGGAGGTGAGGAGTCGAGCACATCATAAGTGCCTATGTGCACATGCTAACGACATAATAGCATACACTACATACGCCATGTGCGAGTGGCTGGTGGTACTCCTGGACGTTGCCTTTGACGCTGTGACTGCCGTGGACTTTAGTGGTGTCGAGATCGTTGTCACAGATGTGAAGGGCTTCAGCAGAGGGTACGTTCTGCGGCTTCCCAAGTAGCCGGTACGAAGTGCCCGCTCTACGTGAGGGAAGTATGGTACTAATTGATCGTCGCTGCAGGGAGAACCCACGTGTAGCAGATAAAATACTACAGCAAGAAAAGGACAAGCCAATCGGCCAAGTCTTCGATGCGAGGTTTTCGTGGCCCGCTCTTATGGACGCTGCTGCAGAGACTTACTTAGGAGTAAGTCATATGTCATCCGATGTAGGGTGCTTCCGCTGACGTATTCCAGTTCACTTTCTGGTCCATTCTCACAGGTCTTGGTGTCACAGTATGGTACTTTCCACTTTGGTACATGGGGCTTTCAGGCTACGAAGTGACTGTGATGTCGTCCGTCTCGCCCTTCCTGCTCGGTATCGGACCGCTTCGACGGCTGGCTACTCGCTACATGCCTGTGACGCTCGGACTCAGCGTTGCCGGACTAGCTGCCTACCTCGCGCACAGCCCAGAGGGCAAGCTCGCGGGCGTCAGTATTGGTGTGTGGATGGGCTGCCTCGCATGGCCTGCTGCGTTCTATGCCGAGCGCGGCAACCCGTCGAAGCTCGAGTCCAAGATCGCAGCATGGAGCATTGGTCTTATTGCAAGCAGTGTCGCCAAGTTTGCCAACCAGACCAACAACCCCGTATGGCCAATCATGTACGCTGGTAATGGAGGCTGGAACAAGACAGGACTTGCGCTGTTCGCCCTGGCAATTGCTAGGGTCTCACGCCACCAAGCCAGCAATGGCGATGCACCACAAAGCTTGCCTAAGCCGAAGGGTTCGTCAGCACTTGCTGGACTCGGTCTTGCTGGACTGCTCTTTGCTCTTCATTCGCTTCTTTCTGATTCTAGTACTATGATCATGTGGGTATGGGAGGGCTACCCCGTACGAGGCCCCCTGCCTGTACCTCATGGAGCATGGACGATCTTCGCCATGAGTATTGGCTTGGTCTTCGGTCTCTTCTACCCGAATCTGGCACGCGGCTGGACAGCGTTCGGCGCTGGGTCAGTCGGCGCTGCCTTCTTGACTCTGTCTCACAACTGGACTGGCTACTATGGTGCGCTCACGCTCACAGTGTATCTGCTGGCAGTGACGCCCTCGATGATCTCGAATGCGGTCCGCTTCCCGCCTGGGCGTACCTTTTTCATCGGCTTCTTCGTCTACAACTTGATGGTCCTGTTCCACTGTTGGGTGGTCGCGTACGCATTTGTGCCTGGAGGCTACCTCGTCCGCGAGCACACTGACTGGATCATGATCACCACGATGCTACTCATCGGATGTGGCGTCTTCTCCGGCCTGCAGAACAGCACCCCAGCGCGGCAGAGTAGCCTTCGACCTCCACCAAATCCGGCTGCTAGGAAGCAACGCAGCTACTACATCTACGTTCTGCTTGCTCTGCAACTCACGAGCATCGCTGTGGCATTCATACGCTTCCCATCGTACAACTACAAGTCCTACCATCCGGAATCCAAGGCAATTACAGCCGGCATCTGGACGATTCACTTCAGCATCGACAACGACATGCTCTCTTCAGAGAACCGCATGGAGGCCCTCATCAGGGAGTCTGAGCTCGATGTCATTGGCCTGCTAGAGTCAGACCAGCAGCGCATCATCATGGGCAACCGAGACTCCACACAAGTCCTCGCCGAGAACCTAGGTATGTACGTTGATGCTGGCCCAGGACCGAACAAGCATACCTGGGGCTGCGCACTGCTGTCTAAATTCCCCATCGTCAACTCTACGCACCATCTCACGCCTTCACCCGTCGGCGAGCTCGCGCCGGCTATACACGCCACTCTTGACGTATATGGCGAAATGATCGATGTCTTCGTCTTCCATTCCGGTCAGGAAGAGGATGTTGAGGACCGAAGACAGCAGACTGCGTATGTGACGGAGCTCATGGGCGCTTCACCGAGACCGAGCATCTTGCTCTCGTACTTGGTAACGAAGCCAAAGGAGGGCAATTACAACACCTGGGTCAGCGAACGCAGTGGCATGCGCGACATCGACCCGAGCGATTGGGACAGATGGTGCGAGTACATTCTGTACAAGGGTATGAAGCGGACTGGGTATGCGAGGATCAGTAGGAGCACGATCACGGACACGGAGTTGCAGGTAAGTCTTCCGCCGTCATTGAGCTGTGGTCGCATTACTAACACTCACTGCAGGTTGGCAAGTTCGTGGTCGGACAGCCAGAAGGCACTGACGATATTATACCCGAGAGTCAGGTTCCTGAGGACTTGCGCTTCCCGGCGCTGTTTAGAGGCGAGGGCGTGCGAGGACATCGGTATCACGTGTTCGATGAGCCGCGTTACTACGCGTAGGAAGTCGGTGGAGTCGTGGGTCGGAGAAGCTGAGTGTTGTACTACTATGTATCATATTGCACCCAGCGCATAGTTGTTCCAACCCTCTTGAGGTGCGATCATTCGAAGCTCCGGTCTGATTTGAAAGTGGTGCGTGAGGTTTAACAGTGCTCATGTCATACTGTGCATCTTTTGGCACGGGCCTGCAGTCACTTCTCTAACACCACACCCATACCGAGGTCAACGACGACAATATCGGCTGTGGTGATGAGGTTGACACCAGAGATAGCTCCGGATTACGAAGATAATATGAGAACAACGTTCAGTTGACTAGGGAACATTCGTTGTACATGATTGGCGCCGTACAGTCCGATTGTCCGTCGTTGCCAGACTATACCATCAACAGCCCCAACCCTAACCACACATGTGCACTGTCGGTCATCAGATCGAAAAGGCTAGGAATAGCAGGTTGGCAGATCTCGAGCAGCCTCGCATCACGAAACGCTGTGTCTCGAGATCGAGAGCTACAGATCGATCGCTGTTTGCGGCGCGATACTCATAACAGACCTCATGACCATACAATCCACCCCGTGTTGTGTTCACAGCGTACGCAGCTGCGCCACATCTCCAACGCCACACCCACCTGCAGCCTCCATTGTCCAATCTACCCCGAGGCTACAGAATTCGCAAGGCTGACACTGGTGCCACGATCGCAATGACCCGCTCCCCTTGCCCTGACAGCACACGGCAGAAGTATGCACATCTTCTGCTGGGATCTGCCTGTCATGCGGCACAAGTGACGATGGGTTGCAGGTACGCGGTTACGCGAGTGAGGCTGTGCAAAAGTGCCCTGCATGACGAGCAGCGTTTCAGCCGTGTATGAGTGTGGCGTTGGGTTCTGTGATGCGCTGAGTGTGGTGGTGTGGTAAAGTAATAGGCGATTCTGGGAGGAGCGAAATTTGGGGAAATGATTAGTTGTAGCGGTCAGTGCCAGCGAAACACCGACGGTCAGTGATGGGGAGAAAGTGAGGATTGAGACGGTTAATGATGTGAAAGTCGACACTGCAATACAGTAAGACTACGTAGCCCTCCGTCGTCTCGAGTGCCTACTTGCACTACACCCCCTTATCCTCCTTCTCATGGCTGCTATGCACAATTAAGCCACGCTCATCCCATAACTCATGTATCCAAACACCTCCAGTCAAAAGTGGAGTAGTCGAGTTCCTCTCGACGCGCGACCGGGGTATCATCTCCAAACCAAAGGGAAGTAAAAGAACCATTCCTTGCACACGAAGGTGCTCCCATACCACTGTCGATGTGTGGCGAGTCCAGTTGGCGCGTAACGAGTGACGCCAGTCTGGTGCAGTGTCGAGCGTGGTAGCTCGACATCTCTGCTAAGATGTTGACATAATGCTCGTGGTCATCGTGGTCGCAGCATTGCGACTCTTTTCCAGTTCTGTCCTGATCGTATGCAATCTTTGCCGATTGTAGCGTCCAGCGCATAATGTTCAATATGTGAGCCTTAGCTCGTAGCTGATGCTGCTGGTATTGTGTAGTGTGGTGAGATCACCATCGCACAAGTCTGCCGCATCCCACTCTCGCGAGGGCTCCTCGTTGTCTTCCGAGGTCTCGACGAACTCTGCAACCATGTCTTGTCCTTCTTCTAGCTCCTGTACGCAGTCATCATCGAAGAGCACGTTCAATCCAGTGCGACAGATTCGCACTGTGCGAGCGACCATGGTTGGCTCGATGTCACACTTCATCGCGATGACGTTGACCAGATCCTTGACTGTGCGCGACATCAGATACACGGCTCGGTAGTACGAGTCGTTTGAGGATTTATTCGGCAGCCGCGGCTGCACGTAGAAACATGCCACAGGCTTGATCGTGCGCGGAGCTGGAGGTTGATACGACGCATCGACATCAATCGCCGTGATGTTCCCTGTTTGCTGACCGCTCGAAGGAGATCGCGTCTGTATTTTGATGGCTTTCGAGGTTGACGGACTGTTTACTTGCGCAGTGGTATTGATATCGCTGATGGCGGTCTGTGGGTGATTCGACCATTCGTTAGAGCTGACTCTCGACAAGCCGAATGGTGTGGGTAGTTGTCCAGCAGAGCCTCTGCGACTTCCATCAGGAGATAGCGAACTTGGTGTGGGTGACACGAAGGAGTCCTCCGTCGGTGGTGGTTGTTGGCGATCCCAGGCGCTCGTATCGCCCGAGTCTGCTCGGATCAGTGGCTGCTCTCCAGAGATCATGACAGGGTGAAGGTCTGGATCATCCTGCTCTGCGCCTCGAAGGTACAGTATCGATGCTGGTCGTGTCGAGGTGAACATGTCCTGGAGAGTGAGCAACTTCATGTGCAAGTCCTCTTCGGCGCCTCCTCGGCCGCCATTGGAGGTGACTGAAGTCATGGACCATGTCCTCCGATGCTTCTGCACCTTGCCCGGCCGGTCGTTGCCTCTAGTGATCGAATTGCTGCGCTTTCGCTTGCCGTTGTCTCGCATGCCGGACTCGATCTGAACGATCTGCTGGTTGAGCTTGTCGATAGTCTTCTTGACATGGGCCACGTCATTCGACAATTTGCGCTCGGCGCCGTGGTCGCGGAAGAGCTTCACCTTGCAGTAGCATACTTCTGAGCCCGAGTTCTGATTAGAGCTTGGAGAGCGCTCGCTAATCATCTCGGTCTTTGCACAGAGCCGCACAGGGATGCCCTTGACTCCCTTAGAGTGACTGAAGTCGGTGGACAGAAAGTTGAACCTGACCGAGATCGGACATTCTGCTGTGCCATTCGGCGGACTCCAAGTGACACAGAAGCCGTCAAAGGACGCGCTCTCTAGTTCGATGCGTGGCTTACTGGGATCCTCAATGCCGAGGGCTGAGACGTTCTCAACATACTCAACAGCTTGGAGTCGGCCGCCACGCTGGTGTGCTTCATTCGTGCCACGACCTTCCTTCCAGAGCTGCCAGCATGCTGCAGGCTTCAGTCGTTGCTGCTCGTCCTCGAAAGACACGCGCACGAAGGTGCGGTACCGGACTGGGCCCACTGGCTGATGGGCATGTGTGTCGACCACGTTCAGTGTATATGCCTGGCCTTTGTTGAGGTAGGTGATTGGGATCTCGTCGGACTGTTTCACCATCGCGGTAGGCGCATTCATTGTAACGTGAAACCGAAACCTGTGAATTGTCAGTATATGTGATCCATCAGGCCTGTGGAGGTTTCGCCATACTTCTCGCCTGTTGGGTGTGGCGCCGGTGGAGGAGGTGGCATCACCTGCTGATGCTGGAAGCTCTGAGGGTGCATTACCATCTCGGGCGAGTGGTGTTGCGTGTGGTGATGATGCATGTCCATGTGCACATTATCGACCGGAGACTCGTGCACTTGGGCTCCATCGAAGTGATCGAAGCCGGGATGGTGCGTGAATTGATGTGGCGCGAAGACTTGCGGTGGTGCTTGTGGATGCTGGTGATGCATTTGAAACGGATTGACGTTGTGGAATTGCTGCTGATGTTGCTGGTGTTGGAAGTGCTGGGGCATATGAGGTTGGAATGCATGGAATGCGGGACCTTGATGGCCAGCGTGTAAGGCTCCTCCGGAGTTGGGCATCGAGAGCGGTGTGCCCATACCCATTGGGTAAGTGGGCGTGTGCAAGTCGCCAGCTTGGTTGTGGTAGATCGTGTTGGTGCCGCCAGGTGTGGGCGTGTAGTAGCCTTGCATCTGATGGGGAAACATGTTGAAGCTGTGAGGGTTGGCATCAAGGAAGGATGGAGTCAGTCCAGACGGGCCAAAGTTCCAGGATTCCTGGGGCGGTCTTGACATCGCGTCCAACGAAACCTTCATGTCGTGCGCGTCGTGCTGGCCATCCTCGAGTGATCTGGACGGTGTGTTAGTGGGCAGTCCATCTGTCACACGTAATGACAACTGGTGGTGGGCATGGGTGATGTCGCACCTCAAAGACGCCTCGGGCGCGTCAGTCACCACCGTCGAGTTCGAGCCATGCGCTGAGCTCGCCGACTGCGAGTTCTGCCTCAGACCCGGGAAGTTGTCTTTGAAGTCCTTGATAAAGTTGTCGCTAGGTTTCTGCGACGTTTTCCTGCGCTTGTCGTTAGCATCGCAACATTCAGGGTAGCAGTCGATCACTGTGGCCGTGGAGGCTTGCTCCGGACAGCAGAGGCGCGCTCGCAGCGTGTGTAGACTCACCTATTCTGGAACATGGCCGCTGTCCAGTATGCTGGCTTGATGGCTACATGCAACGCCGCAGTGGCATGAGATGGCGTGAGGTGTGAGCTGACAGAGAGTCGGTGTCCTTCGTGCACGGCGAAACGTGTGAAGCGAGTAAAACCGAGAGAAGGAGGAGAACAGCCACTGTTAACAAGCCACAGGAGCCCCACCGAGTCCGTGCTTTCGGAACTCTCCTGCATGCTACGGAATGGCGGCATCTGGGAGCTCGTGGGAAATGGTCGCCCAACGAGCCGCTGCTTCGGCTCAAATTTCTCGCTACAAGTCACCCAGCACGAGACGCGTGTACCAACCTACTCCGATCTCGATTCTGACCATCGCTATAGCAGTGAGACGTGACATTCTGCCTGCGCCACAGCAACTGCACCCTGTGGCGCAGCGAAAACTGTGCAAGCAGTATCCCTGTACAGGTTGTGGCGCTACCGCTGGCCTACCCAAGAAATGGGAAAGATCGTCCGAAATGCGCTCTAGACCATCTCGTCAATCAACCTTGCACTGTCGTAGGGCCGCTATTCCTGTCCACAACTGTCATGGTCGCGCATGCCGCCGGAGAGAAACCCGACTTCTACAATCATTTACATCATTGTGTTGATTGCGGTGTGGCTTTGATTTGCGCATGGCTTTGCAAGATTGTGATGCTGGGCGCCTACGACACTGATCCGTCATCCCACCCTTGTCGTTCCAACGCCCTCATTTCCAGAACACGGCTGATATCATGTGGCTGTCCACGGCTGTTTGGTGCTTCCATTCGCGCGACATTAGGATCAGAGAAGTGTCGCATATGCTCCACCGGCTCGGTGCGAGACTCGCGTCATCTTGGACGCGGAGTGCAACGGCCAGTGAAGCCCTTCCGCGGTGTCGAAGTGCAACGGCGCCTCAATCCTATCGGTGGCACGAAAGCATCGCTCGAAGGTGTAGCATTGGCTTTCTCGCTGGTATGACTCTCGCTACATTAGCACATGCCACTTTCACATTTCTCCGAGAGAATAAGCGGCTTCTCCCACGCCGTCGGACACCACGCCGCGCTCACCACAAGACCCCGCGTAATTGTCGGTCGGCTAGGCCGAAATGAGCTGCGGAGCACAATGTGAATGCAGTGAAAGAACTCGTGACTCGGCAGAAGACGCGTAATCCGCACGGTCAACCGTGGTCCCCTAGCAGAGCTCTGCAAAGCCAATGGTGATAGTCGCTCATGTAGCGTGTGTCATGTTGCGATCCAACGGCGGCTACAACGTCCTTTTCAAACGACGCCTCGTGAAGTATATGACCTTAACGGAAAGCCTTATAGGCACGGACACGGCTTCCGAGATGAATTACGGATGACAGCGGGTGAAGCATTGCCATCAGCTGCAGGCACAAATGAGTGCCTGAGATTTGATGCAGTCAGAGGGAATGCCAGTGTCCACTGGAGCTGCCGAAACCGAGATTGGAGCTCGTGAAAGCGTGATCGAGCACAAGGTGAGGGGAAATGAACAAATGGCGACACCTCGGTAGACTCAGATTTGATCATCTGATGCTGTCTGCTCACACTGCCGCAAGTGAGTGACGATGCTGTTGAGCGACGTCGAAATTACCGTATTCCAGCATAGCGGTTGCAGATGAACCGAACCGATCATCCACTGAGTCCACGTTTTGTGGCGCAGACTCCGGTGGCGCACAAGCGAGCATCGAGACAGATCGAGACAGATGGCTATCTCGAAGACTTCTAGACCTCTGCACTGCTGACGTTGCCCATGAGCAGATCACAACCGTTAGAAGCAGAGATCTGCAGTTGTGCAGCCTCGCCTGTGGCTGCAGTCTCTCGTTCGTGCTCGGCCCACGATGTCATCTCACCTGAAACCAATCGTTCTCACTGGTCAGCCGCAGACCCGTTGCACTCTCGCTAGAACTGAAGACTTTCACGAGATCGGGAAGCTTAGACGAGAGCCTCCAACGGGCGCACCGGTCACAAACCTTCGAGCGAGCTATGAGGGCCTTCACTCGCACGATTTTGGCTAGGGCGCCTCATCACAGCAGCGACAGTCGAACTCTGTGTTCACCCGAAAGTACCGCATGAGATGAAACGGTGACATGACCCCGCGCATCGAAAGTCAGAAAGCCCAGCTGGTGCCACGTTCTCATCCGCCAGTGGCTTCGTCGATCTCCCATTTGCACAGCCACACAGCCACCCTGAATCGCCAAAAGCTCCGAGCGACTCCACCTCCCAAGTCGTCACAAATGCCGTCCAAGAAGCAGGGCTGCCGTTGTTGCGGCTTGGATCCCCCGTGGGATCCGAGCTTGGCCGTAGGGTGGTGCCTGTATCATATTCGACGTGAAACGGTCAGCCGCGGTGTTATCGCTTCCCTGGGCTATATGTGCTGGAGAGGGCAATACTTCGGTTACGGAAGGAGTCGAAAGTCGCTTCGAGATGCTGCAGGTGGGTGCATGAATCGATCGGGAGGTGGCGACGTTGTTGATGTTGTGCCTCGGTGGTCTGCTGCATGATTTCACTTGCACGACGGAACAGGAAATTTTCAGCAGGTCGATGGTGATGCTCAATACCACGAGATACTAGTGCGCCAGCCTTCTGTGTTCCATGGTCACGCCGGGAGCGACGAGTGAAGCATCTCCTTACTGCCTTTCAGCATCACTACAGGTACCGTCACTCGGAAAATTAGCTCTCATGCACAAACGCAAAAGTAGGCACTGCTAGTGCAGGTCTGCATATTCGCAACGACCACTCACTGACCAGAAGAGCCTCATCGACAATACCTTCTATCGCTAAGACTTCCTCAATCCACACTGACCTCGCTTCGATTGCTTCAGTCCTCCAACCCTTCCTTCGACATGCCAGTTGCATAGCCCGCACGAACGACAGGCTGAGCGTTCTCATCATGAGCCGCCAGCACACGCGTTGCCCCAGCATATGCTTGCACCGCCGCTGCTACGCCCAAGGTCGTCGTAGTCCTTTGCTTCCGCTGTTTGGCTGCTGGTCGCTTATTGCGACTGCTTTCATTTCTTGTTGGGCCGTCCATTACCGCTGTCCTTGATTCGGGATTGATGGTGGTGGCAAAAGCTGGAGAAGGTTCATGCCCCGAGCAAGCGCTCGATGAAGAAGCAGTGATTCCCGTCTGCTTCGCTTCTGGTGCGTCAGTGATCGAGCTGACTTCGAGGCCACGCTGCAAGCTCGCTTGTCGAGACGATAGCAGCGGCAAGTGATCTACAGAGGTGCTGCTGTAGACCGAGCTTGCCACTGATTGCCTGTCAAGTTTGATCGCGGTCAGCAGACTAGACGAGTCGTCACGGGTTTGCCTAGGCTTCGCCAGAACAGAGCGGTAATTGGGGCTGGGAATCTTCGAAACTCTGCGTGATTCGCTTGTGACCGCGGAAACTGGGCTGCAATCGATCGGCGATAGACCTACAGGAGCGGCGGCGGCTGATGCCCGCTGGGTTGTCTCGTACAGTGAAGGTGCGGACACGCTCTTACGAAGTAGACTCTCTCTGCTGCGGTTGAGCGTCGCCTGTGGTCTCGCCGGTCTACTCAGCGCTTGAATGTCATCGCCGGAGTCGAAGGAGAAGCGACGCTCAGTGGCAGGAGGCATCTCAAGACTCAACTGCGGCCGAAGCTTGTGCAGGAGAGTCATAATGAAAGAAGGCTTTCTCTGCGGTGCCGTCGGAAGTTGCTGTACCGGCTCGACTGCACCTACATGGCTGGGTGTTTGGCCGTGTGGAAGAGTGGGAAGACCTGGCTGCTCGTCGTACAATTCGCTACTGGGGAGTCCAGTGAGGCTTGCTGGTCCATACGTGTGCGGGTATAGATCGCTAAGCTCTTCTGGCAAGAGGTCACCGGGGCAGCTGAATGTGGACTGACTGTCATCGGAGAAGCTTTGCCATTCTGATCCTCGACCGATCACATTGTCCACTTTGCTCAAGAAGGATCTACTCGTGGGTAAGTCCGGCGGCGTGCTGAGGGACAGGTCTGCAAGATCTGCATGGACGCTGGTCTTCGATGACTTCTTCCGCAGCGTACGGGACAGCCGTGCCATCTTGGCCGATGGCGATGTACGACGCACACGCATTGTGGCTTCGAATAGTCAGCAATGGCTTGCAGAATCTCGTGGGTGGTAGTCTGTACCTCGTTGACTGCTCCAGGCCGGGTCCTCAGGTTTGATCACCTTACCCAGGAACTCAATCACAGTCTCCTTTGCATCGCTTCCCGAGCCTTTGGTATCGTTGATTCTCTGCTTACGCCGTCGGACAATGCTATCTTGACGTGCCAGTGCAACGTCCGCAACGCCACCCTTCCCTTGTGCAATGATAAGCTCAAGCCTCTTTACCTCGTCCTTGTAAGCTTGCTTTTCATCAGTCCAGATACGCTGCCTGTCATATGCCGCCGTCATCTCCAACGCATGATGATCACTTTCGTCGCGAAGCTGACTCTTCGCAGCTTCAAGCTCGCTGGTCACACTGCGATACGCCTCGAAGATCTGCAGCAGCGTGCCGTTGTGGCGTGACTCGAGTGAGGTATAGGGTGAAACCATGAGCTGGCACATGATTGTGTCGATCAAACACTCAGCCTGAGGATCTGGGTAAGGCTCGCCTGCCGGCCACGACGGAAAGCTGGCAGTATTGAGATCGTCTACCGAGATCTCTGGCTCCAGTTTTGATGCTCCGAATGGTCCATTTGAGAGGTAAGAAGTAAGCTTGGGGCGAAGCCCTTTCTTTGGCGTTGGTGGACGCATGGTGTACGCGGATTGCGCTCGGCTCTCGTGCTCAGGCTCACTGAGGTCAAGCATCGGTGTGCGAAAGCGCTTCGGCGGGATTTTGCGCCGCCATTGGGGAATATCAGCCATGGCCGTAACGTGATTGACTGTATTCTGAACGTTGTGGAGAACAAGCATAAGAAGTGTGTCGAGGGCGAAAGTGAGGTTCAGGTACGGAAGAGTATCGAAACACATAGCGAAGGAAACTACGATGAAGTGCTACGCTCTTGCCTTTGGACGGAATAGCCATCCCATCGTACCTGCCTTCCTTGCGCCCAATCGCGAGAGGACCCTCGTCACATATTTGAGCAGTCTGTCCATAATGTTGAAGCGAGGAAGTCAGTTGTGGATGATCCTATAATTCAACTTGCTCACATCCATTGAGCGTGTCTTGTCAGATGACCGGAAAAGACCGCTACACGCGACTCTCGACAGCCCACTGTAAAGTCAGTACAGCATCATTGGCACAAGATCTGTCACCATCTCTTCATGCACCGCGACGCCAACAGAGTATTCAACAGCGCCAGTGTTTGGTAATGAGACGGCAGAACCCGAAAGCCCTCGATATCGGCACGTAAAGATAAATCCTTCAGTCATCCGAGCATGGGGAGAGCTCGGCGCTGTACACACGTATGCCTTTGGTATTGCTGTTGTTATGACCTGCTCACTGCGGGTTGAAGCGGTCTGGAAAGGGACTGGGGGTGACGCAGAGGGGTGGAGGATGCAATGATTGTTTGGAAGCGGGTTTGGTGTCTTTCGGTTATCGTTCAGCTGGCGGTATTCTCACGCGCCTGCGCTTGCGCGTGCAAGTGCAATCTTCGGAGACGTCGCTTTGAGTCCGCGCCGTCTGCACCGTATGCCTGCCATTGAAGCGCCTTCATGTTCGATCCCATTCTTGTCACCACCTATGCCGAGTCGCGCTTTCCCTCCTTAACCTCCTTCTGTTATTGTGTCAGTACTTCTCCCTTGATTCCCCACGACCTTCTCTCGAGTTCCTGACGTACCAACGCCCTTTGTGTGCCATGCAGCGCATGCCTGTGATTGCGCCTGAACTTGGGATCCGTGCCCTTGAGCGAAGGGTAGCGGTTCGTCTTGGGCTTCTTAATACTGTTGTCCCGCACTCGTCAGTCACCATTCTATCCTGATTCACGGCACCGGCTCTCGCATTCGATCGTGGAGGGTCATCGGGGTTTGTATGCGTACCCGTTCCTGTGCGCCTTCTTGGCCTGGTTATGTTGCGAGGAGTTCTTGGATTCTGTGCGGTGTCAGTGGGCGCACACATGGCGACGCAGGAGTCTCGAGACGACATACTGGCCATTGCGACGGTTGTGGAGGGTGTCAGGAATGATGGGAGTTCTGCAATCGCTGTCGCCCGATCTTGCTGGTGTCGTGCGGTTCAATTCGAGAAGTGCGGGTGGTGCACGGGCCCTCAGATGCCAAGACTTTGAGATCTAAACAGACTTGAGGATGTTTCTCGTCAACGGGAAGGATATATTACGGCTCTCGCGATGCGGTCGGTAGCAGCGTAAGCATCCTCCCAATTCCCAGGAGAGACATCTTACACACATGCGAGTGATGAGGTCATGTCGGTGTTATTCAGTGTAACGCATACAAAGCATACCTAGCCCTCGGAAATATGCACATTGCTACATGAAAACGCGCTTCATCCGTCTCCTCCATCGTCACCAAACCACTCCACCGTACAAACCACTCCACCGTACATTCTAGACTCCCTCTTCAAGCCGCGTTCTTCTTCGCCATCATGTTCAGCGCACTCCCGAACTTGAACCACTCAATCTGGCCCTCGTTGAAAGTGTGGCTGAGCGGCACATCGAACGTGCTACCGCCCTTCTCCGGGTGCACCCTAAGCGTCATCGACTTGCCCACAGCAAGCTCCGTGCAAAGCAGATCGACCTTGTCGGCGGGCTGGATCTTGTCGTAGTCCTCTGGGTTCGTGAATGTGAGCGGGAGCATACCCTGCTTCTTCAAGTTCGTCTCGTGGATACGCGCGAACGAGCGGGTGATGATTGCCAGACCGCCCAAGTGGCGCGGCTCGAGAGCGGCGTGCTCACGCGAGGAGCCTTCGCCGTAGTTCCAGTCGCCGATCACGACCCAGCGGATGCCCTTCTTCTTGTAGTCGCGGGCTGTAGCCGGGACGGCGTCGGTCTCGCCAGTGGTGAAGTTCTTCACCTTATTGGCTTCGCCGTTGGCGGAGTTAATCGCACCAATTAACATATTGTTGCTTATATTATCTGTAATATAAGTCAGTAAGGAGTGCCAGGCATGAAACGAGGGGTTTGGGTTGACGTACCCAGATGCCCACGGTACTTCAACCAAGGTCCAGCCACTGAAGTGAGGTCAGCATCATCCATCATATCTTTTGACCCGGTCAAAACTCACTCGAGATGTGATCAGTAGTCGTCTTGCCCTGAGCCTTGATCAAGATGGGCAAGTCAAGCGCATCTTTGCCATCCCAGGCATTGAAGGGCTCAAGCAGTTGCAGACGGTCGGAGGTAGGCGACACAGCAACATTGACCTGAGCACGGTCCTCAGGAGGAGCTTGGTAGGTATCTTGTCCTGGGTCGTAGCCGTTGGCGGGGAGCCCAGCACCACCGGGTGCCTTGAGCTGGAAGTCGTTGCCGTCCTTGTCCTTCAGGGTGTCGACGAGAGGGTTGAAGTCAAGCGTACCGGCGAGAGACATGGCGACGACGAGATCGGGCGAAGCGACGAAAGCGTGGGTAGCGGGGTTAGCGTCGTTACGGCCAGTGAAGTTACGGTTGTAGGACGAGATGATCGAGTTGGGCTCGCCCTTCTTAACGTCGCGACGGTCCCATTGACCGATGCAAGGTCCGCAGGCGTTGGCGAGCACCATGCCGCCGAAGTCCTCGAGGGTCTTGAGCTGACCGTCACGCTCGATGGTTGCGCGGATCTGCTCAGAGCCGGGTGTGACAGTGAAGACAGCCTTCGACTTGACACCGTGGTCAAGCGCATCCTGAGCGATCGAAGCCGCACGGCTCATGTCCTCGTACGAAGAGTTTGTGCATGACCCGATGAGACCGACCTTCAAGTCTACGGGCCACTTGTTCGCCTTGACCGCCTCTTTGAATTTGCTGATCGGGGTAGCGAGATCGGGGGTGAAGGGACCGTTGATGTGAGGCTCGAGCTCGTTGAGGTTGATCTCGATGAGCTCGTCGTACTCGGCGCCCTCATCTTCGCGAAGACCGGCAGCGTACTCGCGAGAGAAGTCGCCGATCGCAGATCGCTTGGTAGCGGCTAGGTAATCGTACATGCGGTCGTTGAAGGGGAAGACGGAGGTGGTGGCGCCGATCTCGGCTCCCATGTTGCCTGGAGGAATGTCAGTCTCTTTCCCTTTGTGCAACTGCGTCTCTCCAAAAATTCAAGGTCTCTTGCGCGTCTATCGTTGTGCCCACAACAAGCAACCTGACGCGCAGTGCCCGTGGAGAGAGTCAGATAACTTACAGATTGTGGCCATGCCAGTGCAGCTCAAATTGTTGACACCTTCTCCGTGGTACCTATCGCCGCGTCAGCTAAAATTTCCTTCGGAGTATGCTCAGCAAGCAGTCGAGTGCAGAAAGCCTTACTCAATGATCGCGCCAGTTCCGCCCTTGACGGTCAAGATACCAGCAACCTTGAGGATGATGTCCTTAGGCGTAGTCCAAGCTCCCATCTTGCCAGTAAGCTTGACACCAATGACCTTGGGTGCCTTCAGCTCCCACGGCAAGTTGGCCATGACATCCACAGCATCGGCACCACCAACACCAATAGCAGCCATACCCAGACCACCAGCGTTCGGCGTGTGCGAATCAGTACCAATCATCAGACCACCGGGGAAGGCATAGTTCTCCAGAATGATCTGGTGAATAATCCCGCTTCCCGGCTTCCAGAACCCAATGTTGTACTTTGCGCAACTCGTGCTCAAGAAGTCGTAAACCTCCTTGTTGATGTTATACGCCCGCTCCAGATCCTTCTCGCCACCAATTTGCGCCTCGATCAAATGATCGCAGTGCACGGTCGAAGGGGTGGCCACACTAGGCATACCCGCGCTCATGAATTGCAGAATGGCCATCTGGGCTGTGGCGTCTTGACACGCGACTCTGTCCGGGCGGAGCTTGAGGTACGACTTCCCGCGCTCGATGTCCTGGCCGTGCGGATCGTCGAGATGCGAATAGAGGATCTTCTCGGCGTAGGTGAGAGGACGATTGAGGCGGGAGCGCACGATCTGGAGGTTCTCGTGCATCTTGCCATAGTTGATGAAGTGGCCCTTTTCCCAGTTGGTCATCTCGACCTTCTTTGTGAGGGGCGCATCTTGGACGCTGGCAAAGGTGCGGCGGCCGAGGCTGCGTGGCTGTAATGAGGTGTCAATACTGGATGTACTGGTCAATGGCTGCAGTGGGGGCAAAGCAAGCATACCACCTGCCGGGCTGCTGCTCTGGCGGCCAACATCGTGTACAGTGCCTTTGCCGAACAGAAGAAGGTATTAGAGAACTGTCAGTCAAGCACTGCAGGTCCAGCAGCAGGCAATGCGCGATGAGAGGTGGCCTGGAGTGGAGTGGGTGTGTACACGAGATGTGAAGGACGATGCAGAAGTTGAAGCTAAGCTCGGCAGAGGTAGGAAGCCAATAGCTGGACGTTGATTGGCCGATAGCTGCTTGAGGTCACTCTGCAGCAAAACCCCGAGGTATGGCAGGAGCAAGGTCGCACGCTACTATTATCACGATGCTTCACCGGTACTCATATCTACGTCGTCTATACTACCATCAAGCGCGACTTCGCCGGCGACATCGCTACCGTGAAGACACTGTTCATTTTCTTCGGGCACGCGGCTGTTGTCGCGGCGCTGCATTTCCGATACCGCGGCAGCATCGGCCTCGACCAAGGAGCAGAAGTCGTGATCATCAATGTGTGAAGTAGCTCAGGTGCGGCTTTGATAGACCACGGCAGACTTCACACTAGCACCTCCCTCTTCTTGCAGTGATATTCTCTGCACCATCGGCCGCCCTGTATTGCTGCCTGACCCCCCAGAGATGCACTTGTCTGCTGCTTGTGATCCGAAGCGCCAATTGGCTTCAGCAAGATATCACCACTTATGTCAGCAGCGGTCTCGGGCCGAATGGACGAAGTTCGGTATCACATGTTCACGAAATTATTCAAGAGCACCTCACTTCAGATTAGCGAGTCATTCAAACAACGGTAACAGAGCCATCAAGGCAGCGGCAGTAAAGCGACCACTGCATACCACTAGCTCTCACCCGCCACGATGCCAGCAATTCGCGGCTCTGAATCCAAGAAGAAAACCCGCCGTTATACCCGCGCCCTCGACCAAGTGCACGCGGACTTGGCCTCCCAACGTCACCTCGAGCTTTACCATGAGACTAAAGCACCTGAAGAGCTACCTGCACTCGGCCAGTACTATTGCAAGGAATGCGCCAAGTGGTATGAGTCAGAGACGAATTTCGTAGCCCATCAAAAGGGCAAGCCGCACAAGCGACGGGTGAAGCAATTGAAGGATGAGCCGTATAGCCAGAAGGAGGCCGAGGCTGCGATTGGGCTGAGGACTGACAATGGGAGACGGAAGAGGGAGGTGGAGGAAGTGATGGAGGAGGATGAAGTGATGTGATGGAGCTGAGCTATGCTATGCTTTGCGCTGCTAGTATACCAAAGGCATCCTGTTCGCAAGCCTCCGCAGCAGGTCCTCTCCGGTCAGCATGAGGAGCAATACCACCATCGCGACTACGATGACCCCCATTGGAACACTGAAGTCCCACCAGTGTCCCTCGTTGGGCAGCCCGGCCACAAGATCTTGTAGCTTGGCACCTCGGAAAACCAAGAAGATCATAGCTACCAGAGCAAAGGCTTCGCCCGTTGTGTCTGGCATACCAAGCAGACCTAAAACTTCGTCCCTTCGCTCAACAGGGTCCTGCGGTCTGGCAGCAAGTGTGTCGCAGTCCGAATTATTGCCCCCCTCGGGATCCTCGAGCGCGCGAAGCTTCGGCCACCGACGTCGTCTCACATGCGACTCGACTTCGCCCTCAATCACACGCGCGTCCGAAGTATCGGTTTCACGACTGGAGAGCGCCAGCGCAGCAGGGATGGACTCACGGACGACCGAATCGACGGGAATGTTGTTGTAGTCGCCAATACTGACTCCCGGCCTGCAAGTAATGTCAGCATATACACTTCCTCCACCACACAAAGTCACCATGACCCACAGTATCACTGTACAAGCACCAATGTTACAGTCCTTGCCGATACGAACGTCACTTGCTGTGTACGTCAAACCTGTATCACTTGGCCCGTAAGTTCCAGTGGCAGCGATGATCCGCACGTCCGGCCCAAGGACAGAACGAGGACCGATACTGATGGCCCGGACTGGGGAATCGACGAAAACGCAGCCTCTATTGATGATGACTGAGGGATCAATATCCAGCTTAGTGCCATAGTCGACCGAGAATGAAGGGCCGATGATGGGATGAAGTAACTTTGCTCTCTCTGTCTCGCTTTCTAGCCCTGTGAGGCTGTATTCTATCAATTTCATGTTCGATGATCGAGATCGGGACTTCTAGGTACTTACTTGTGCCAGATGTCCGCACGCTCTTGTATACTTCTGGTGATTGGGCAGGCGTTCATCAAGCCGACCAGGGACTTGGCTCGCTTGCGAGCATAGATATTCTCATCGGTGGTGGCGTCGAAAGTAAGTAAGCTGTTCATGTGGTTTGCCATGGTCGATGAAATGATCTTAGACTTTTGTTACGTTCGATGAAGGAGGGTGGTTTGTTTCCATGAGTTGACTCTATTTCGAAAAGGTTTGGGAAAAAGGCAGGTCATATACTACTAGAATGCTTCGCAATGGCTACGCTCTTAGCCTAGACAAGGATCCTGCTAAGCCACCCAAACGTTGGCGAACAGTCTTCGACACTGGCAGACGCAAGTCGTGAAGGGTGCAAGGAACTAGCTTGTCTGTGTTCGATGAGGCAACCGGCTGGTAGATGTACTCACAGGGCCACACAGCAAAGAGCACACTCGACGAGGTCCTCCGGTGCTCCAACAGATGTATTGAGACAACTGCATTCATTCCAGCACACGCAATCTACCTGGACTCTACGAGCAAACACAATCTGCTGAGACGTCCGATATGCTGCTGGTCAGTCCTGGTACTGTCCAAAGCTCTCATTGATCACGTATTCAGGATGCCTTTGCGGTGTCTACCGCACCTGCAGGCAGTACCGCAGTGAGTCCATGATGTACTGCAGAGCGACCCCATACACCGGTAGACGTGCCAGCGAACCACCGTATATACCTCCCATCCAGGACCAAAACACCACTCTCTATCACCGCACCATCACCCTTCCATCGCCATTTCTCAGATATCCACCATGTCTCACGGAACATCTCTTACCGATCTCCGTGCTCTCATCGTAGTAGATATCACTGCTTCCAACTCCTTACAAGCACGCATCGCCCAACTCGAGGATGATCTGGCTGCTGGCAAATCTATTCCAGACAAGAAAGTCAACCTGATGGAACGCTCGAACAAGGACATTGTCCGCGACCTCGTAGCTCGCCTCGAGCAGATCGAGGGATTGGACAACCTGACCGCGACCGACCGCGAGATGATGCAAGCCTTGAACGCGAGACTCGCGGTCTGCGATTTGCACGCTATGCGCTTGGCTAAGCTCAGAGATCTGGAGTTCCAGGCTCGAGGGACGCAGGAGTTCCTAGAGGCCGAGGCGCTGCCGGCACCGAGATCGAAGTCGAAGTCGACGGCGAAGCCCCAGCAAGAAGACTTGGAGCCCCTGCTCAGACCAGCGACGCCAGAGGAGGCGACCCAAACGCACACCGACGAAGACGAGGAAGCCGATGAGGAGCTCCCGACTTCCCACCACACAGCCGAAGACGGCGAGGAAGAGCAAGCCGAGGCCGAAGAAGAAGCAGAGCCTGATAAGTCGACCTGGCCGCTTCTGTACCAGATCATCGATGTCGATCCCAGGACCGAGGACCGAGGATGGTGACTTCAAGCAGGCTGCTGACCTGTACTCCGCCTCCTCTCCACATTCGTCCATCTACACTACTGACCGTTGGCTAGATCTCTCAAGCGCCTCGCACGCAGAAACAATCCCAAGTTCTTGCCCAACGATGCTGATGCTCCGAGGCGATGGGCTGCTGTGATCAAGGCACACGAGACGCTCATGGATCCGGAGAGGAAGCGATTCTATGACATGCGTAACAAGACGCCAGTGGATTTGGAGGGCTTCGATCTGTCGAGCTTGAGATCGAGTAGATCCAAGAGGGCAATGTCCACGCAGGAGTGATCGTATAGACTAGACCAGCGCGAGATAGGCAGTCAAACGGCAGTCGAACGTAGATACATAAGGTACACAGGATTTGAGATACGTCACAATCATCTCATGGTACCTTCTATGTCGCAATCGGTACTGTAGTAAGCGTTGTACTCTGCAAGACCCTCATGCCACTTAAGCGAGTGCAAACATGGCATATTACGCGACGACTTGTCAGTTCAAGCTGATCAATTGCGTACCAAAAGCGAACGCCTCTACCTACAGCTCTGTACCATCTACTCTACGCCCTCGGCCACTCGCGAGGGCTCTCAAGCCGCCTTTAGATTCTTCACCTTCTTCGCCAGGTCGTCAACCTGATCATCCTCTCCGGTATCCTCGAACTTGGCCCTGCTTTCCTCCGTCTCAAAGACTTTCATCGCAGCGACAAAGTCCGAGAATTTCGAGCTCGCGTCTGGGTCGTCGAGGTTTTTGTCCGGGTGCATGCGAATGCTTTGTTTGCGGATGGCTCTATGGCGTTATTAGCTCATGGGTATTGGGTGCGGGCGGGAGAAAGGAAGGGGAGGTGGCGTACTTCTTCAAGTCAGCGAAGAGGATGTCTGGGGCAACGCCGAGGAGGGCGTAGAGATCGGACGGGGAAATGGGCTCGTCCTCCTCGGCTTGTAGCGCGGATTCGTGCTCTATACCCGGTGCAGGAGTAGGCTGCTCGAATGGCGACGGCGTGCGCACAACCGTATGAGGTACCAGCGCTGGCGCAGGAGCTGCATGTGCCATCGTAGGCTCAGGAATCTCGGGCAGTGGATTCGTATGCACAGCCAATGGCGGATTCTCCATGGGAGGGAATGGCTTCATCAGAGGGCTTGTCTTGACCGCCTCCTCGACGCTCTCCGTCCCCTTCGGTATCGGAAGCGGCTCGTCACTCATATCGACCGCGCCCAGCTTCGCCTCAAGTTCTGCCTGCACAGCGAGCGTCCGATCAACCATGTGATCGCCCAACACCACGAGCCGGTTGAGCTGCTGCATTAGCTCACGCTCCTCTGCCGATGGAGCATCGATGTCCTCGAGGATCGAGAGATGCCGATTACAGTCTTTGATGATGGATCGATCCCAGTGCGCGATGACGTTCCGATGGTGCGGCTTGAGTTCCGACGCTGGAGTGCGCTGGAGGTCATCTAAGAAGGCGTTCTGTCGGCGGAAGGCTTCCTCGTCGCGGGCGACCCAGGCGCGGACGGTCTCGATGGAGGGGTGGGAAGACATTTCCGAGATTGATGGATGATAAAGGAGAGAGCGTTGGCTTGGAATGGTCGATGGAAGAGACGAAGTGGTGGTTCTATGAGATACTGGAGGAAAAGTACTTACGTTGCAGAGGTGTATATAGGCAATGTCGAACTTGAAGCCTTGACTACCTCGATGGGGGATTAAGATACATGACCGTGATGTACAAGGATCGTACGCCATCACGGTAGCAAAGGCATCATCGTAGCAGAGCACCTCTTGTCTTCGACAACGAGATGCTGCGCCTGCTGGCATGGTATTGCATACTCAGTAGGCTTTGTTGGCTCGCAGACTGCAACTCGCACGCAGCAATGTCGAATTGTATCGACGTTGGGTCAGATGTATTGCGCTCAATATGCTCAAAGCCAGCAAACATTATCAACGAGAGGCTTATGGAGATCTCGTGACGAGACAGGCAGTGGTCGATAGAATGCACGAGTCCGGATCATTCGTAGAGTGAGCCACAACGTAGGCGAGTGGTGAGCTCATGGTGTAGCCAAGGAACTGTGAACGTCTGCCGTTGCCGTCCTAATGCAGTCGAACCTGTGCCATTCCGTGCAGCTGATAGTTTAAATGTATTTGTCTCCCTTTGTGTGCATGCGATTGCAAGGTGGCCAGCTGAAGTGCAGCAGCGCCTCCACAAGCTGCTCGCAACAGCTGTCAAGACCCTGATGGCACGTGCGCAACTCGAGACGGATTTGTGAGCATGCGAATAGACTCCTTGATCGCAGTACAGCTCTTCTCTTCCACTACACCCTTTCTTGTCGCCAGAAGTTGATCTTCTCGACATCTCATAGCAATACCGAACATCTACTTCCTCACATCCTCAATCCGTAGTAGACCGCAACTATGAGGACCGCATTCGGATTGGCGGCATTGGCTGCCCTGGCCACTGCCAGCGATGTCCACGATCTTACCAAGGATACCTTCAAGTCCTTCGTCGAGGATCATGATCTAGTGCTCGCAGAGTGTACGGCTCACCTTCATTCCCTCCTCCAACCCCTACATTCAACTGACAACTCTCCCCAGTCTTCGCCCCCTGGTGCGGCCACTGCAAAGCCCTCGCCCCGGAATACGAAGAAGCCGCCACCTCACTCAAGGAGAAATCCATCGCTCTCGCCAAAATCGACTGCACCGAGAACCAAGACCTCTGCCAAGACTTTGGCGTCGAGGGCTACCCAACGCTGAAAGTGTTCCGCGGCGCTGAGAATGTGCAGCCTTACTCTGGGCCACGAAAGGCGCCTGCGATCATCTCCTACATGACCAAGCAGGCTCTGCCTGCCGTGAGTGTGCTTGGAAGTGGTGCTGCGCTGGAGGAGTTCAAGACTGCGGATAAGGTTGTGCTTGTGGGGTACTTTGGCGCGGACGACAAGAGCTCCAACGCGACGTTCAATGAGGTTGCGGAGGAGTTGAGGGATAACTTTTTGTTTGGCGCTACGAGCGATTTGACGCTTGCAGAGGCTGAGGGCGTGAGGCAGCCGAGCATTGTGTTGTACAAGACTTTTGATGAGGGGAAGAACGTCTTCTCTGAGGGCTTCACGAAGGAGACGATCTCGGAGTTTGCGAAGACTGCGTCGACGCCGTTGATTGGTGAGGTTGGACCGGAGACGTATGCTGGGTACATGGCTGTGAGTTCCCCTTGTCTTGTGTATATAACTGGTAGCGAAACTGACAACGCTCGCAGGCCGGCATCCCCCTCGCCTACATCTTCGCCGAGACGCCCGAAGAGCGCGAATCCCTGTCCAAGGACCTGAAGTCGGTGGCTGAGGCCCACAAGGGCAAAGTAAACTTCGCCACCATCGACGCCAAAGCCTTCGGCCAACACGCCGGCAACCTGAACCTCGAAGCCGGCAACTGGCCCGCCTTCGCCATCCAAGACACAGTCAAGAACCAGAAGTTCCCCTACTCGAAGCAAGGCTCCGCCAAGGACCTCTCCGCCAAGTCCATCGGCGCCTTCATCGCAGACTTCGTAGCCGGTAAAGTCGAGCCGAGCGTCAAGTCTGAGCCCATCCCAGAGAAGCAGGAGGGTCCCGTGACTGTCGTGGTAGCGAAGAACTACCAAGACGTCGTAATCGACAACGACAAAGACGTTCTCCTTGAATTCTACGCCCCCTGGTGCGGACACTGCAAGTCCCTAGCGCCGAAATACGACCAGCTAGCCGAGATGTTCAAGCCCCACAGCGACAAAGTGGTCATCGCCAAAGTCGACGCGACAGCCAACGACGTTCCCGATGAGATCCAGGGGTTCCCTACTATCAAGCTCTTCAAAGCTGGTTCCAAGACCGCTCCAGTAGATTACAGCGGTTCCCGCACGATCGAGGATTTGGCCGCGTTTATCCGTGACAACGGAAGTTTCGGGATTGATGTGGGTGGTGAGGCGGCTGAGACTGAGAGCGTAGAGACGGAGGGTATGCCGCATCAGGCTGCTGCTGCTACGAAGGCTGCGGAGGGTGTGGGCGAGAAGGTGAAGAGTGCTGTTAAGGAGGCGGCGTCTGTGGTGAAGGAGAGTGTTATTGATGATGATGAGGCGGCGGATCATCATGATGAGTTGTAGAGTGTCGGTGGATGTTGGGAGGAGGCGGCCTGAGCGAGGAGGGTGTAGTCTAGATGAGATCATGTGATAGGTGATGGGTGGCGTTGGTATGAGAATTTGAATCCTTATCTACTACAAACGTGTTCCTCGACTTCGCACTTTTCCTGTCCTCAAAGTTCTTCGATGGACGTTCGCCTCTCCTCCACCTGTGTGTATGCTGTGGCACAATCTACAAGCTCCTCCGAACCCCCCTGAGATCCAGCGAACTATACGAGCCACTACGTGCCACGACGACGGTACTCCCAGACGTCTTGCAGTGGCATAATCACACCTGTGACGAGAAACGCAGCAGCACAACGATTTCCTGTGCAGACTAAGAGCTGCACTGGAATGCCCAACGGTGGTATCTCTGGTTCGTAGATATCATATCGAGGTCCCTTTTCGTCCCGTGCCTACCATGAGAATCTCACGCCTAGAACCCGCCGCCTAGCATCGCCCCTCCAAGCAACCCGCCACCCAGCAGCCCCGCACCCATACCCAATCCAATAGGCAGCCCCATCCCGCCTCCAAACCCACCCCCATAAGGCCTGCGATAAGGCCCCATAGGCCTCGCGTACATCCCCGGCGGCGCATACAATCCTCCCCCACCATACCCATACGGGCTATAATACCCTTGCCGTCCTGGATACCCCTGCCGTCCCGCGTGAAACTGAGCTTGCCCTGGCTGCGTCTGCGGCGGCGGCGTGAGCCACATATCCTCGCCATTCTTGTCTTTGCCTACTAACTGCGGCTGCCCGGTTTCGAGCGCTTTGGCCATCGCATGTCGGATTTTGAGGTGCTGAGCGTAGAGTCTCCGTTCCTCTTCCTCGCGCGCGGCGCGCTGGCGTTGTCGTTCTTCGTACGTTGTGCCGGTGAGCTTATCTTTCATCTTGCGGCCGAAGCTCACTTTGCCCTTTCCTTTGCCTTCGGGTCGGGGTGGCAACTCGCCGGTGGGTGATGAGAGATCTTCCTCGTCGGTGTGGTCGTGCATTATATCTGCCTTGGTGGGCTGGCTACCCTTCAGACTCTCCTGTTCTATCCGCTCGCGCTGCTCGGAGGAGAGCGTGCGGAGGTACTCATCGTCGTCGTAGGGGTGTGTCCATATGCTTCGAGGGGGGTCGGAAGCAGTGTCTACGAAGAATTGGTGGCCAGTCTCGGGGTCGAAGCTGCGGACCCAGCCTTTGGGAAGGGGGCGGTGTTCGTCTTCCATTGAGCGGCGCGAGGAGATGGGGATGCCATTTGCGCTGTGGGAGGAGGAGGAAGATGGCACTTCGAGTGAGGAGCCACCGGTGTGGTGTGAGGGTCGCGAGGAGCCTGAGGGTTGGGAGGCTATCGAATCGTAGGAGGGTGGCGCGTCGGTGGGGATCTGTTGGTGCGAAGCCATTGTCGCGGCGTTGGTAGACACCTGCAGAGGTGGTGTAGTGTGCGTCAGATGAGGTGATGAGGCAGGAATACCGCAAATGAGAGTGCTAGTCGGATAAACAGCTAGCAGTCAATACACAGTACATGTGTATTACGACGCTTCTACTTCGATGCTGCCCCACTGTTCACGTGGACGTCATAACCTACCTGAGTCGGGACCACGCCGCTGTGGCTGTGCATTGTCACGAACCTTCCGTTGTGATCAGAACGCGATGGAACGACTGAGAAGTCCTGTATTTTCGAGGGCCGTGAAGGACGCGCAACAAGCTGCAACACACTTGTCGCATACAGTCTGCGAGGGCAAATCTAATGGGTGTAAAAAGCACATGTTCTACGCACAGGGAAAGAGTGACCGGACGCGGGCAACATCGGCCTGTGCTGCCGAGGTCCAAGAAGCAAGCCGACGACATCGTGGCTTGCACCGTGGGAGAGCTTCAATGGACGACGTTCGTGCCATCTAGACCATCCCACCCTTCTTGTAGGTATTGGCAGCATCTCTTCTGCATCGCTATGCTCTCGGCGTAGTCCAGTAGCCTCACCAGCGGCTCACATCAGCACCTACCTCTCCACCTCATCCTCCCTTGAGGTCCTGCCCTTCGCTGGACGACAAGACTTCCTACCGCAGCCATGTCCAAAGCCGAGATCCCTCCTTGGGGCCTCGCAATAGCAGGCTCCACCGGCGCAGTCCTCGCAAACTCTCTCGTCTACCCTTTAGATATCGTCAAGACTAGATTACAAGTCCAGATAAAGAAGCGCCCCAACTCCTCGAACACACTCGCCGAGAACGACAAGTCTGCTACAACGACCAACGACCGACATTACAACGGCACAATCCACGCCATCCAGACGATCCTCGAAGATGAGGGAATCATGGGCCTCTACTCCGGCATGGCTGGCAGCCTCCTAGGCGTAGCAAGCACAAACTTCGCCTACTTCTACTGGTACTCCACCGTCCGCACGCTTTACCTCACACGTGTGCAAAAGAACACCAGCGCTCCCAACACAGCTGTCGAGCTCGCTCTGGGAGCTGTCGCAGGCGCTCTGGCACAGCTCTTCACAATCCCCATCGCGGTCGTGACGACGAGACAGCAGACGCAGCCGAAGGGCGATAAGAAGGGCCTGCTAGCGACTGCAAAGGAGGTGATTGATAGTGAGGATGGGTATAGTGGGTTGTGGAGGGGTTTGAAGGCGAGTTTGGTTTTGGTGGTCAATCCGGCGATCACGTATGGCGCGTATCAGAGGTTGAAGGACGTGATTTATCCGGGGAAGCAGATTCTGAGGGCGCATGAGGCGTTTTGTGAGTGTCAAATGTACGAGCTGTGGAAGACAAGTGTGCTAACGAGTCACGCAGTGCTGGGCGCAATGTCCAAATCCCTCGCCACAATTGCCACACAACCTCTCATTGTCGCCAAAGTCGGCCTGCAATCCCGACCACCCCCAGCCCGCAACGGCAAGCCTTTCAAATCCTTCGGCGAGGTCATGTCGTTCATCATCCACCACGAAGGCGCTCTCGGCCTGTTCAAAGGCATCGGTCCCCAAATCCTCAAGGGCCTGCTAGTGCAGGGTCTACTGATGATGACGAAGGAGCGCCTGGAGCTGGCTTTCGTGCTCCTGTTCAGATACGTGCGCATGATCCGGAAAGAGCAGCTTGCGAAGCTGCAGAAGATCGCGGCGGAGAGGGTGGCTGCTGCTGCGGAGCAGACGAAGCAGGTGGCTGAGAATGTCGCTGCCAAGGCATGAACTGTGTCTGCTATAGGAGGAATTCGTTTGATCTAGAGAAAATGTACAGCGCGTTTCTGCGATTCGGTTTCCGGCGATATGTGGGAGAGCTTCTGAGCTTCGATTATGGGTATCGTACATACACGCGCGTCTGCTTCCTAGCGCTGAGATGTGAGATTCTCTGACTCAATGCAGTACCTAGTCTCGGGCCTTGTTATGTGCGCCACCACCCGAAGTCGTCTGACTTCGATCCCTCGTTCGCGCGGCTTCCCGGCTTTCGCTTTCTCGTAGCTAATCTCCCTCTTGGCCTTGCTTGCTTCCGTCTCTCTCTCACTTTCTCGTCTTCAAATCCTCCTCCAGTCCTCTCACATACCCCTCCAATCGCTGCACAGCTCCTTGTAGCGCCTACATCCGGTCGTTAGCATCGCTCCTTCCTTGCCCTCACTCTAGCCTTTTGTCTGGTATAATTGCTGAAACGTACATATACATCTTCCGTCAACAGCTCATTTGACACTTTGTACTCATCTACCACGTAGTAGTATAGTCCGGTGCCTGCTAGTGTTGTGCCGAGCAGGAAACCGAAGATCCTGTCGCCCTGTCGCATTAGCTACCTATCTCAATCCCCTGTCCCGTCGTGCCCGCATATGCTTGGGGGAGATGAGTGCGCTTACGTCCCCCGGAACGCTCCAACCGGTTTCCGCACCGGCGGCGGCACGATCTCTGCGCGTAGCTGGGAGGTTGTGCGGAAGGTCCTAGCTGTGGCTGTGGGGAGGGAGAGGGGTGTTGAGCGGAGGACGAGGGAGGGGCGGAGGAGGCGGGAAGCCATGGTGAAGTGCAGTGAGATCCGGTCGCAATGAGTGTAGCTGTTGCTGAGGAACGCTCTGGGCTAGAAGATCGATCAGTGAAGTGTCTCTGTAAGGTGGTAATGTCGCGCATATAAGCTGTTGCCGGAGCTATCCTATGTGGAGCCGAGGCTGACTGATGGGATGAGTTTGCGAAAGGATGGTCGCGGAGACTCTTGGCGGTATAGACATTGTGAAACGCGCTCTACCAGTCCACTGGGACCATGAATGCTCTCGTTTCTCGCATCCCCTGTGATAGACGTGGCGACAGCGCTCATAGAGCTGAATCAGGAAGTCTGAGCAAGCTAAGAGCGAAGCATAGTCCGTTCTGTGTTCCAAGGATCGATCAATGAGTCTGCCATCCCACGACTTAGATCAACTCAAACACGATGTTACGCAGCATGAAGCAGACCTTGGAGCTGCAAGGACCCGAGATGAGGCACTCGAGATCGTTATCAAAGCTGCGGAAACCTCCATGAGAGCTCTGAAGCTTGCGAAGGATCCGTCCCAAAAGACTCAACTCAATACTCGCGTGAAGCAGCTGCTCGATGAAGCCGAGAAGATCAAAACGACTCGCGACTGGCGAAATATTGCAGGCCATAGAGCACCAGACAGAGTACTTGTTCCGCCAGTACCAGATGTGTCAGATGCGACCAGAGTCAGACAGCTGCGCGAACCCAAGAATTCTCGAACCATTACGAAGAAGGAACATATCCTGCTGCTGAAGGCGAGCGTGCTCAACGGCTTCAAATTTCGACCTTGGACCACGCCTCCCACTCCTGACGAGTTCATACTTCCGCCTGGCGAAGAGCCGTTCACCGACAGCGCGGTCTTGGGCTTGTCGGACTTTCAACATGAAGTCTTTGATGGCTGGCGACGGGCTGCAGACGCACTGCCGCCACCTGCATGGTTCTCCGGCGATCGTACAGATCTTGGACCGTCGATGCGCGCAAGTCGGAAAATCGACGTCGTACAGGATGCTGCGACAGACTGTTCGGTCGTAGCTTCTATCTGCGCTGGGGTGGCGAGGGCAGAGCGAGGACACTCAAAAATCATGCGGCAGGTACTGCATCCCTATGACGAGGAGAGCGGTCGGCCCATGATGTCTGCCAACGGCAAGTACATCGTTCGGCTGAACTTCAATGGATGCTATAGGAAGGTGGTGATCGATGACAGACTGCCGGCGAGTAATACTAGTCGGGTCATACATGTTGTCGATCGTCATAATCCTGGTCTACTATGGCCTGCACTACTGGAGAAGGCTTATCTGAAAGTGCGTGGCGGATATGACTTCCCTGGCAGCAACAGCGGGACCGATCTGTGGATCTTGACCGGCTGGATTCCAGAACAGGTATTCATGCAGTCGGACGATCTAGAGCCAGACGTGTTCTGGCGGAAGACACTGGCAGCCTTCAACTATGGAGACGTTATGGTCACGATGGGCACTGGCAAGATCTCAGCCCGCGCAGAACGAGAGATCGGTCTTGCGGGCGAGCATGACTATGCTGTGATCGATATGCGTGATGTCGATGGCCAACGATTATTCCTGATCAAGAATCCGTGGTGTGAAGGTACTAGCTGGCGAGGACGATTCAAGGAGTCGAAGACGAAGCGCACTAAACAGGGCGAGAACGAGCTTGCGTTACTGTCTCTGTTGGACGACGATGATGAGCCCGTACAGTCAACTAGAGATCTTCTGAACGCCGACGAGCAGCTGTCACCTGGAACATTCTGGATGGATCTGGACAATGTCATCCAGTACTTTGAGTCAATATACCTCAACTGGAACCCGGGACTATTTGCGCACAGGCAGGATGTGCACTTTGCTTGGGATCACTCCGATCCTGCCGCAGCATACGGACCTTTCACTAGCCTGAGAGCTCATCCGCAATTTGCAATTAAACCACAAGAGTCCGGCACAGTGTGGGTGCTGCTATGTAGGCATTTCCGTAATGTGGACGACGGCGAAGACACTGGCATCCGGCCTCACGAGATCGACATCAATGGATTTATTTCTTTACAGTCGTTCTCCTCCAATGGCTGTAGAGTCCTATTGCCTGATGCTGTCGTGGAGCAGTCCTGCTTCGTCGACAGTCCCCAGATACTGCTCAAGCTTGACAGTTGCGAGGCCGGAAAATCGGTCACCGTCATGCCGGGTGCGCAAGAACTACCCCCAGTATACCATACATTCACTCTCAGTGCCTTCAGTAATTCGGCTTTCGCGATGCAGGAAGCTAGCGACAGCCTTCCGTACTCCCAGACACTGTCGAGTGCATGGACCAAGGACACGGCCGGCGGCAACGCGCATAGTGCTGCGTACTCGACAAATCCGCAGTTCTCTGTGTCAATATCTCAGAAGTCTGCGTTAAGCTTGCTGCTTGAATCAGACAACGCAGACCATAATGTCCATCTCAAGCTAGTACATGGCAAAGGCCAAAGAGTCCGCTCGGTCCGCAACAGGGATATCGTAGTCGATAGCAAAGACTACCGCCGCCGATGTTGTCTAGCGGAGATCCCACAGCTCGATGCAGGGACATACACCATCATCTGCAGCACCTTCGAGCCACAGCAACTCAGCAAGTTCACCCTGCTCGTGCAGTCATCAGTGCCTGCCCAAGTTACACTGATACCTCGAGCCGGAGCCGGGCGCCTGAGTATGCCCCTGCGGCCTGCAAGGCTCAGTCCAGACAGCACCAGATTAGCCGCACCGCTCCGCCCACTCCGCCTCGTCAACCTCTACGGCGTCGCGCGGCAATTTCAAACCCCATCGACAGCTCAGCAATCCCCGAAATCCACCTCAATGCTGAAGCTGAGCATCGAGCTCGGCCACGGTTCGCGGAAAGAAGTGCTGCTTGTGTCCAGCGATGACGAATTCGCCGACGGCTCGGCCGGCGGCGTACAGACGCCTGAGATCGACTTACGGCCGGAGATGTTGAGGATGGGGGATTTGTGGTTGGTGTTGGAGACGATGTATGCGCCGCAGCAATTGGAGAGCTTTGTGGTGGAGTTATTTCTGGATCAGCCTGGAGGTGTTGAGGTCGGGGCATGGAGGAGCTGGGACGACTGAGAATGCTGACATGGCCGCGCTGCTGTTCAATGCTAGCGTTGAAAGGCACTGCTTCCTAGTCGAAGGGTTGCTTAGTCCGCCCGGCGTGTGTGTTGAAGTAGATAAGGTGGGCACGTTGATAGGCTCGGCCTGAGTAAAACTGTGTAGGATGTGGCAATGATGATACATGCTACTCGGCGAACAGTGCAGCCCCAGCCTGGGTGCAAGCACCATGCCCCTATGCTATCTCATTGCCTTTCCAAACATCATCGCTGCGACTGGACCAGCAGCTCGTGTACGTCATATCTCATCATCCAATCGCTGCCCTCGCATCGCCACTCTCCCATCTCACTTAGCCGCCTCGTTCCCCGAACTCTCTACTCCAGTCCTCAAATTCTTTCAACCCCTGCTTACTCACACTCGGCCTGATATTGCCCAGACTCGCCTTGAAGTCATCTATACCAATCGGCCGGATGTCCTCAGGCGACATGTGCAAGAGTCTTTCGCCGAGGGAGCGTAAGGGGCCCATGGCGGCATCTTTGGCGAGGGCTGTTATGTCGCTGCCGCTGAAACCTAGGAGGAGGGTGGGTTAGCAGTGTTGGAAGGGTATGCTGGGTTAAGCTAGGGAGCTATACCGTCTGTGAGCTGTACGAGGGTCTGGAGCTGGGGAGCTGAAAGATTGTGATTTTGGGAGGCGAGGAGATTGCGGAGTTGCTTTTCGCGGACCCAGTCTTCGGGAAGCGGGATATACTGCCTCCTCACGAAGCGCCTGCGTGCTGCTTCGTCGATCGCCCAGGGCAGGTTGGTTGCTGCTAGCACGAGTACGCGACTTGCGTCACCCTTCTCTTTGTTCTGCTCTTCCCTTCCAGCGGCGGCTTTCTGTAAGTCTGACCATTGGATGAGGAACTCAGTCTTGATTCTACGGGTTGCTTCATGCTCCGAGCTGCCACCACGGGAACCGAGGAGTGAGTCGATCTCGTCCACGAAGATGATGCTAGGTGCGAGAGCTTTCGCTATTTCGAACAGAGCGCGGACAAGCTTCTCAGACTCGCCGAGATACTTGCTCGTGAGACTACTAGCTGAGATGGCGAAGAAAACGCTCTTGCTCTCTGTCGCTACTGCTCTAGCCAACATTGTCTTGCCTGTGCCTGGCGGACCGAAGAGCAGCATACCTCTTGCTGGTTCGCGGAGACCCATAAACAGGTCTGGGCGGAGGAATGGATAGACCACCGTCTCTTTGAGTGATGTCTTTGCAATTTCCAGACCAGCTACATCGTCCCAGTGGACTTCGTCGCCTTGGATTACGATCTCGTTGAAGATCTGCTTAGCCGTACCTTCGTCTACGCCTTTAGGGAGATTCTTCAGAATCTTGGCCACACGAAGATCCCAGGCTGTCGAGTTTGAGGGGGGTTCGTCACCCGAAGAGTCATGGGATTCGTCTGTGCCTGGTGGAGTGATCGTGGTGCTCGGAATGGGGCGAGCGCGGTCTTTCGGGCGGGTAGTTCGGGGTGGGCTTTCAGGACTGGTAGGCATCCGGGTAGGTGGGCTGTTCTGTGCATCTCGGCTTACGCGCTCGTTGAGGTTTCGACGTGTTCCATCAAGTTGCTGGCGTTGAACTGCGGCACTCACCACACCGGATGCTCGAGTCACTGCCTTCCGCGGTATGACAGGCGACTGCTTCGCTTGCGCAGTCTTCGGCGGTGCGAAGCCAGCTGATGTCGGTGTCACGGCCAAGTTTGCAGCCTGCCGGATCGCGAGCTCTGACGGCTTCTTCGGTCGGCCAGGGTACTCTTTCATATATGTCAGAGGCTTCGCAAGTCCAGCTTCGGCAATAGTCTGTGGTGCGAACGGTCGCTTGGCGGACTCTGGACTGTCCGATGCTGTTGGTGCGTGGTGTCGAGGCGGAGGGGGAGGAGGAGCTGAGGGCTTCGCCGTCGCCATTGAGTCATCGCTGCGCGAGTATGATGTACTCGCATATGGACCGGGTCGAACAGGATGCTCTGGGTAAGGCGGAGGAGGCGGTAGTCCATGACTCGTACGGCTGATCGAGCTGGAGCTGTCTTGTGGTCGAAGAAAGTCACGTGGGCTGGGCGGCCTGACTACCGAATGATGTGAAGATCGTCGATTGGGCAGCTCCGGTCCCTCGCGAGTTGGCGGCCTGTCTACAAGCGATCGAGTGTACGGGTCCCATGCCGCTGCCGGCTCCGGACTCGTACGTGCAGCAGATGTGACTGGCTCTGCACTCCCCGCGCCCGATCTCGAAGGCCAGACCTGCGTCGCCGCTTTTGCCGCCGCAGTCGGCGTCTTCCCACGCAGCGTCGCAGCAAGCTTGCCCGAGGAAGATGAGCTCGTCCGGTCTTTGGGCTCTTTGCGCAGTGTTCTCAGCATCCCGCCCTTCTTCTCCGGACTGGGCGTCCTAGACCCTCGACGCGGCTGCTCTCCAGGTGGTGGCAGCAGACTTTCTGAGCCGTTGCGCAGACTGTTCGATCTCGATCCGTCGTCTGTGGGGTGCCTAACACTAGCATACGAGGGTCGCGTGTACTGCTGCACTGGTCGTGGTGGCGGAGGAGGAGTAGGTCGCGGTATGTCGGCGTACGTCGCCTGTGGGATGGTATCACCACCGAGCCATGTCGCCCTTTCTATGCTCGGAGTCGCCCTCGGCGTTGTTGCTGGGGAGTCCTTCCGTAGCCGAAACGGATTGCTGTTGCTCCCTGCTGGCTTTGCCTCTTCGACCGCGTCCTCCCGAGACTTCTTCAGCGCTTGCAACAAGTCCACACGCTCTTTACATTGCAGTTCCATACTTCGCAATGAGTCCTGAAGCGCTTTCTCCGTCTCTGTCCGCGGCGAGTAGCCGGAGGGGACCCGGTAGGCATTATGATAGTATATCTGGTCCAGGGCTTCTCGCCAGGCGCGAAGAGCTTCCGCTTCGTTATTCTGTCGCAGTCACTGTTAGCAGGTGCGTCTTGAGGGTATGTACGAACATGATCTGGCAGAGCCGCACCTGTCCTTCAAAGTAGATCGCAGTGGAGCACGTCAAGTAGCACTCATCGTACGTCTTCTGCATGGACGATGCAGCAGTCTTCCTAGTATTCATCGCGAAGATCCAGCATGAGATATGCGAACATCGCTGTCTTCAACAAGATCGCATGTGCTTGCAGCAAATGCGATTGATGTTCAAGGCGTGTGACGTGGTGAGGCTGGAGACGTGAAGCTTAATCCTGCGCCACGAGGAGGACGAAAGCGGTCGGGTGGTCCAATGTAAAGGCAACACGAATCTCACGCGCACCACTAACGAACCATCATTGCAGACGTGAGGCACATCGCCAGGCAATGCGGGCATGGCGGCCTCTTCGGAAGCATTTAAGAGACCTTGATGCGGTTCATCGACGTTGGTCATCAACGAAGTCGAGCAGGAACGGGATCGCCGCACTCCTGGATGGCGATGCAGTGGACGATGCTGCTAATGTCACCGTGAATGGTTGGGTACGATCGGTGAGAAAGCAGAAAAAGGTCGCCTTTGCCGCCATAGCCGATGGTTCGACTGTAACAGCGCTGCAGGCAGTGCTGAAGCCGGAGCAAGCGGAAACGTAAGTGATCATTGGCCCTGTATCCAGATGCATTCACTGACGCACACACAGGCTATCCACTGGCGTCGCCGTCCGTCTACAAGGTCAATGGGTGAAGTCACCTGGCGGCAAACAGAGCCATGAACTTCAGGTCTCCGAAGTGGCTGTACTCGGCGACAATGACGCTGAAGGCAATCCCATCCAGCCCAAGTACCAGACGCCTGAGTTCCTCCGAACAGTACCCCATCTGCGAGCTCGAACGCCGGGCAATGCTCTGATCCTGCGACTGCGATCTGCTGTCATAGGAAGCCTGACACGCTTCTTCGGCGAGCAGGGCTTTGTACAGTGCCATACGCCCGTCATCACATCGTCTGATTGTGAAGGCGCTGGGGAGGTCTTCACTGTATCAGCAAACCCTGCGAAGATACCGTCCAACGAGAAGCACCAGGTTGAGCACTTCTTCAAAGAGCCAAAATATCTCACTGTCTCGGCGCAGCTGCATCTAGAAGCTCTTTCACAGGCCGTCGACAAGGTATGGACTCTGTCTCCTACCTTTCGTGCTGAGAAAAGCGACACGCCACGGCATCTGTCCGAGTTTTACATGCTAGAAGCTGAGCAATGTTTCATTGAAGACCCCGATCGAATGATGAATGTCGTCGAAAATATGCTTCGCGCTGTGGCGACCGATTTGTCCGCGAGTGCGGTGTATCGCGAGTTGCAGGCATCAAAAGAGGCGCATCACGCGGACGAAATCGATAACGCGATCGACAGCGCCACTCTCAGGCAGCGATGGGAAGGTCTCAAAGCTGCGAGCTGGCCTCGCGTCACGTACGATGAGGCCATGAAAGTTCTCGAGGAAGCACACATCCCACTGAGCTACGACGATGGTCTGGCAGCAGAGCACGAGCGCTATCTCGCAAGCCATCTTGGTAAAGGCTCGCCGGTCTTCATCACCCACTACCCTGCCGTGCAGAAGCCCTTCTACATGTCACGCTCACCTGACGACCCTTCTAAAGCCGAATGCTTTGATCTGCTTGTGCCGGACTTGTGCGAGCTTGCCGGAGGCTCGATGCGTGAGCACAACACTGCAGCTCTGCGCAAAGTCATGGAAGCGAAGGGTGTCAAGGAAGGGGGACTAGAGTGGTACATGGACTTGAGGAAGTATGGTAGTGTGAAGCATGGAGGTTTTGGACTGGGCTTCGACAGGCTGATCTGCTATCTGAGCGGCGTGGGGAACCTGAGGGATGTTGTTGCTTTCCCACGGTGGGTTGGAAGATGTGAATGCTGAGTTGTCCCTCGAGGCTGACACTTGGCACTCTCGCTGGTGCTGTGTAAGATATATGTGCGATCATGGAAGGATGCGTTCATAATTACCCAATGCGGAGACGGAGGGCGAGATCGCTCGCAGACTTCGATTCTCAGCCGCGGCGTTCACATCAGCAAGAAGATCACGATACTGCGATAACGCTGGTTTCGTGCTTGGTACAGTAGGCATCGAGCGGTATATTGCTCGATCCTGCTCGCGCAGTGTCTCCTGGTCTCCCAAGAAGAGGCAATCGTCTCGTGCGAAGGCCCGTCGTAAACTCCGAGGCGTCATCATTCGCGAAGAAGCTCGCGGAGGTGCTCAGGAAATCCACCGTTGAGCACGGACTTCAAGAACCCAGGGTGCAAATGCGAGAGTTCACGATCGCCGCTCTATGCAAATCACCCAGACTATCAATCCTTTCTCGTTCTCACCCGTAATTTGGAGCTGCTTCTCGACCATCCTACCTCGCTTCTACCTACACTGGCTTCAGAGGCGCAACTTCCAGAAAGAGCAAGAAAATTGTAATCTGATCCTCCGCGGCACCCAGCCGCCCCCATATCAGATCTTACCGCTTCACCTTTGTTCGAGCGCAAGACATACAGAGTACATATGTCTGCGACGCGGTCGCTGGACTCTCTCGTGCCCGTTACGCCCGGGCAGCACATGGCGGCCCACGACAAATTCATATTAGAGGAAGAGGAATACGAGTACGTCACCATTGGCTTGATCGCGGAGAGGGCATCGGGGAGCATTGGGGGTGAAGGGATAGGAAGAGGAAGTTTGGCTGACTGAAGTGGTGTAGCTATGAGGGTCTGCCGCCCAACTTCTCACTCGCGGCGAATATGGTCGCGGGGGCGTTCGCAGGGATCGCGGTGAGTTGATATTGAGGGTTGGAGACAGAGGCGAGGGCTGATGAGATTGCAGGAACACTCCGTCATGTATCCGATAGATTTGCTGAAGGTGAGTGCCGCAGGATGAAGTCGCAGCCGGGCGAAGGCCAGGAGCTAACCGATGTGGCAGACACGAATGCAAGTCGTCAACCCTACACCAGCAGCGATATACACCGGACTTGGAAATGCGATAGCTACGATATCACGAGTAGAGGGCTACATGTCATTATGGAGAGGACTGTCAAGCGTGATAGTAGGAGCAGGTCCGGCGCACGCGGTGTACTTTGCGACGTACGAGGCCGTGAAGCAGGCCATGGGTGGCAATGCAGCGGGCCACCACCCCTTAGCAGCAGGTGAGCAAGCTCGTGGAAAGGCTGCGCTGAAACGCACACAAAAGCTGACACGATTACAATAGCAACAAGCGGCGCCTGCGCAACGATAGCGAGCGATGCCTTCATGAACCCCTTCGACGTAATAAAACAACGCATGCAACTCCACGGCTCGACACACCGAACTCTCGCCTCCTGCGCTCGTACAGTCTTCCGAAACGAAGGCCTCCGAGCCTTTTACGTCTCCTACCCCACAACCCTCGCCATGACAGTTCCCTTCACAGCATTGCAATTCACAGCCTACGAGAGCATAACGAAAGTTATGCAACGGCGGCGAAGACCAGGATACGATCCACTCACACATTGTGCGGCCGGAGGACTGGCAGGAGGTGTGGCAGCCGCCGCGACAACGCCGCTGGATGTTGTGAAGACGCTGTTGCAGACGAGGGGGAGCAGTACGGAGGCGGAAATACGGCACGCGAGGGGATTGAGCAGTGCTGCGGGGATCATTTGGCGGAGAGAGGGTGCAAAGGGATTCTTCCGGGGGATGAAGGCGAGGGTTGTGACGGCTGCGCCTAGTACGGCGATTTGTTGGAGTGCGTATGAGGTGGCGAAGGCGTACTTTATACGGAGGGAAGAGGAGAAATGAACGGGAGTGGCAAGAGGAGGAGAACTGAGATGATGGGATTGGATACACATGAGGGCGAGATTCCAAGCGCCTAGCAAAACGCCCTACCCTGTATGTTCGGGTGCTCAGCCGAGATCACTCCGCGGCTGTCCACACCGACATCTGGTCATGAGGATCGCATCATCAAGCGCGGTGAAGGGTTCGAGGAGTGCATGGAGAGCGGCATTGAGTGCAGCGTTCTAGCATGGCGCCCGCGGTAGAGTGAACGGCGCTCGAAGAGCCCCCGGGAGGAAAGCGACTTGTTCAGTGCAGGTCGATAGATCGCACATACCGCATGTAACATACAGATCCGCGACATCGACTTCAGAGCGATCATTGTAGACTGGTGCCATCTCAGGAGGCCTACGGCAGCTTCACTCTCGCCATCACAGTTCTGTGCGATGTCTCGACTGGCGTACTTGGGTCGTTATACCCGGTGCCAGATGTATTTCTACAACACTAGCCGTATATCAAGCTTTCAGCTCGCGTCGAACGCTGACTTCAGTTCCAGATTTGACTGCCGAGGCACAGGAACATGCACCAGCGAATTGCACTTGTTAACGCAATAATGTAGGATTGGTATAACGTCTTACAAGTCTCCTTTGTCATTCATCACTCGTCCAACCACTCACTGCGCGGTTCCAGTATCTCATCGCACAGCATAGGTACCGACACGATTTCATGAACATGGCTACAAAAGCCTCATTCGGCAAGCTAGCGCCATGGAGCGAACCAGCTTGGAGCCACGGAATACCTTCACCATATTACAACGACTCTCACAGACAACTTCGAGACGCATTACGGAAGTACGTCGATGAGAACATCTTGCCATACCATTTGGACTGGGAAGAAAATGGTGAAGCGCCCCGAGACGAGCGATTAAAATGGGCAAGATCTGGATTCGCGTTCAACGATGTGCCACCGCAATACCGATCGAATGGTGTTCCTTTGCCAGCTGGCATCCCTTACGATCAGTTGGATGCGTTCCACCTTCTGGTATCGACAGACGAGACGAGTCGCGTCGAAGGCGGCGTGACAACCTCCCTCGGTGGCGCGTCAGTAATCGGCATTCCCCCTGTAATCCACCACGGTACGGAAGCTCAGAAAGGCAAATGGCTCCCCAGCCTCTTCGACTTCACAACCAGCTTCTGTCTCGGCATCACCGAACCCTCAGGCGGCTCGGACGTCGCTAATATCCTGACGACAGCCGTCAAGACTGAGGATGGGAAACACTACCTCGTCAACGGCTGGAAGAAATGGATCACCGGCGCCCCCTGGGCAACGCACATGACGACCGCCGTACGAACAGGAGGCCCCGGGATGGCAGGTCTCTCCGTGCTCGTCATTCCCATGGCCTCCAAGGGCCTTTCGCATAGACGCATACCGAACTCCGGCCAGAAAGCCGGCGGCGCGAGTCTAGTCGAACTAGACGACGTGCTCGTCCCTGTCGAAAATCTGATCGGCAAAGAAGGCCAGGGATTCAAGATCATTATGACGAATTTCAATCGCGAGCGGTATATCATGTCCGTGGGCTGTAATCGCAAAGCACGAACCTGTCTGAGTCTCTCGCTCGAATACGCTTGTAAACGCGAGACGTTCGGCAAACCTCTGATCTCAAACCAGATCATCACCTTCAAGATCGCCACTCTAGCCCGCTACGTCGAATCACACTACTCCTTCCTCGAAGCCATCGCGTACGCCGTGCAGCAATCTCCACTCGCATGGCAGGACCCTGATGTCGCAGGCCGGATCGCGTTGGCGAAAGTCCAGGGTGGAAGGATCTTGGAGTTGGCGAATCGCGAAGCACAGCAGGTTTTTGGTGGGGCGGGGTATCAGAAGGGTGGGCCGGGGGCGGTAATCGAGCAGATGAGTAGGGATTTGAGGATGATGGTTGTGGGTGGCGGGAGTGAGGAGATTATTGCGGATTTGGCTGTGAGGCAGGAGATGGCGAGGGCGAAGGGGAGGGGGTGGAAGTTGTAGGACCGTTGTACTTTTGCACTCAACTTTTGGACTCCGTCGTCTCCTGGGCGCCGTGAAGTTGGTGGTAACTGTGAGGGCATCTTGATATGCGCATTATATTGATTCACTACATGTAGAGACCACGAATTGCGGGAAGTATCACAGGAGACGTGTACAACAGGACGAGTGGAACATGGAAAGCAAGTGACAAGACAGGTTCACTCGAAGGTATTGAGGCGAAGAGGTCAGGGTTTGAGTGCATACAATAAGTAATACTGCCGTATCAGGTAGCTCAAACTCCCATCAGGGTCTCATAACTCATGCCGTGAAGCTCATGCCAGAGCCAGGTATGTGTGTGTGCATTCATACTCCCACCCCTCCATTGAGCAGCCCGCCCAAGCAGACACAGAACCTCGATCCCCATATCAAAATGCCGCAGGCGTGCCACCAATAACATCAGCCTTCGAGGCCTCCGTGCCAGCCGTCGAGGTGGTTGTCGATGTCATCATCTTAGAACAGGCGTAGTGGTGCAAGTCTCGCAGTCGTGCTGGTGCTCGTGTGTGCTGCTCAGGGAAGAATGGTGCGCATGGCCGAACAGCTTCTAGGTGTGCTTGTTGCCCATGCCGACGGCGTCCTTGGCCTTGTCGAGGAGGGACTCTTGGCCGGGCGCATTATGACCGGTGTGGGAGTCCTTGGTGCGACCGGCCTTGTCGGAGAGGGACTGGCTGGTGGACTTCTGGGAGTCGGGGACGACGTCGCTGGGATGGATGTCAGTAATGAAATGGTGATGGAAAGAGAGCATGAGGTGACTTACCGAGCGACCTTGTCTCCGGCACCGGTGAGGGAGTCGCCGACCTTGTCGAGGGTGGACTTGGAGGAGTCGGGCTGGAGCTTGTCACCGAGCTCTGTGATGTTGTCAGTGAGCTGTGATAAGTCTGACGGGAATGAAAGACGCACTGTCAGCGTTGCTCTTGCGGCCGAGATCAGACATGTTGGCGGTGGTTGGTGTTGGTTGGTTGGTTGATGAGTTGATGGAATGGAAGCTTGAATGAGTGCTTGGTAGAAAGTAGGTGGTGAGTGGATTCGGTGTAGGAGAGAGGAAGAAGAGGGGCAGAGGAAGATCTACTTGTACCTGCGCCATCAACAGCCACTGCCGTACCGCCGAGCAAACAGACCACGTACACAAGGAAGCGACGTCATGACAACACGAGTGAATGGAAGCTGCACGCAGTGAATGGCGTGCGTAGTGAGGGAAGTGGCGGTGCTACGCAACTAGACCTCATTCCAGCTCTCTGTGCACTCACGTGGTAGCTTTAGCCTGGAGTATCTGAAACGCCCCATGTCAGCTCCGAGACTGCCCATTGGCTATGACAGCGTCGATTATGTTGCAAATGCACTTCTTATGCAAGGTGGTGAAAGTCGGTACTGGTCTGGCCCTGTTTTGGTTGTTGCTCTCGTTTCGCTAGTGGGGTGATCGGAGGAAGTGACGTCGGGCAGTTGGTGGGGCAAGACGACGTCATTCAATCAAGACCGCAGGCGGGGGATCACGTGCAGTGAGGATGTGAGAAAACGACGAGGGCCTCTCCGTGGATGTGTGCTAGATGGTCGCTCCGACTACAGTGACGCGGATCTGAGCTCCGATTCGATCAGGAATCGTGGTCCGCTGCACGCCTGAGGCAGGAGATACAGCCTGAGCAAGCAAAGTACCCCTACCAGGCACTGCGAGCTATGCCGAGATCGCAACCTCACCCTATGGCAGAGCCTCATAAGCCGAGCTCCGAGCAGTAAGTGAAGTCGGTCATTTCCATTCACGGCAATCACTCTGCCATCATCCTCTCTACAATGCCCAAAGAAGGCGCCCCAGCGCACGGCAACCCAGCCCACCTCCTCCCACCCTCCTACCGCCCCCTCATAACCTCCTGGCTCGCCGAAGATACTCCCTCCTTCGACCATGGCGGCTTCGTAGTCGGCGCCGCCCCAGCCGAAGCCCACCTCTTTGCAAAGTCCAAAGGCATAGTAGCAGGCGTCCCATTTTTTGATGAAGTCTTCCGACAACTAGACTGCACGGTCGAATGGCACGTAGCGGAAGGCGATGAAGTCGGCAAATCCGGCAAGCAAGACTGCGCGACCGTCAAGGGACCAGTGCGGAACCTGCTTCTCGGCGAGCGCGTCGCTCTGAATACTCTAGCGCGATGCTCAGGGATCGCCACAGCAAGTGCAGATCTCCTATCATTACTACGCCGAGCAGGCTACAAAGGCATCCTAGCCGGCACGCGCAAAACGACCCCCGGCTTTCGGCTCGTAGAAAAGTACGGCATGCTAGTTGGTGGCTGCGACCCGCATCGCCACGACCTCAGCACCATGACCATGCTTAAGGACAACCACATCTGGGCTTGTGGCGGCAGCATCACGAGCGCCGTACACGCCGCCAAAGCAGCCGGCGGGTTCGCGATCAAAGTCGAAGTGGAGTGCCAGACTGAGGCGGAGGCTGAGGAGGCTATTCAGGCGGGCGCGGACGTGGTGATGCTGGATAACTTTGACGGGGAGGGGGTGAAGGTTGCGGCGAGGAGTCTGAAAGAGAAGTTTGGGCTGGGGAGAGTGTTGATTGAGGTTAGTGGCGGGTTGACGGAGGGGAATGTGGAGAGCTATGTGTGTGATGATGTAGATATTATCAGTTCGTCAAGTATACATCAGGGGACGAGGCATGTGGATTTCTCGCTGAAGGTCGTGCCGAGGGAGAAGCCGACGGAGGTGAAGAAGGCGGAGAAGGCGAATGGAGAGGCGGGTGAGAGCAGCAGTATATAGTCTCACTGGTCCCCCTCGGACTTGATACTTCCATCTCAGTCTACCACATCATCCCTCAACCCGAACACCCCTTTCATGACCTCCTCCACCCGACTCCGCACAGCATCGTGATACAGCACATTCGTACTGAACACCTTACAGCCCTTGATCTTCGCCGCCGTCTGCATGCTCAGCTCATAGTCAACATACATATCCTCCTGATATGCCGCAGCGTATATAGGCACCTCATTCTTTGCCAGCTGCTCTTCGTCGAACAGCTCGGACCAGTCGTCGTATTGAGCCACCCGCTCGGCTACACGAGAGACTTTGCGAAGCTCGGTGTAATCGGAGAACATCCAGGGGTAGACCATCTCGCCGCTGAAGTTGATAGGAGTCTCTGTTGCGCTGTCGTTGGTTGGAATGGAGGTCTGCTCGTCGAGTGTGAATTCGGAAAATTCGTCACGGACTCGCTGCGCTGACCAGTCTGCCTTGTTGCCCTTGCCCGAGCAGTAGATCGGCTCGTGCAGGATGGCATATAGCAGTGCGTCGTCAAAGTTCACCGCACCATCCACAGCACTAAGCGCGTTCCTCGTGAGGTGGCCGAACATGTCGATGTCAGTCGCGCACTTGAGCACGATGTCGTGTACCGAGTCTAATCCTCCATGGCCGCCGAACGCCAGACCGAGCTGTAGGAAGCGACGCCTCGTGAGATCGCCACCGGATGGCAGCTTGATGACTCCATCGCCGAATCTGCCCAGGTAGGAGAGGATCTTCTTCACCCTTCCCACGTCCTCGGGGAACTTGGCGTAGTAGGCTTTGTTGCGCCGTTTCACCCTTGGGTATAGGCGTCTGTAGACTTCGTCCGGGGTGCGGACTAGTGGCATCAAGCCGCCGAAAAGAAACACCTCCCTCAACCCTTCCGGGTAGAAGGAGAGGTAGGTGACGCTGCAGAAGCCTCCGAAGGATTGGCCGAGAATACTCCATTTCTCCCCTTCCGTCAACGCCAAACGAATCGCCTCACAGTCCTTAACGATACTATCAGCCCTGTAGAGCTTGAGGTACTTCACCTGCACGTCCTCTTCCCCCCGCATCTGCAACGTACTCGCCGTTACTGGCGTGCTTAGACCGGTCCCGCGCTGGTCAAGGAACAACAGTTGATACCCCTTATCCAGCAAGATTTGGGTCATGGGACTGTGCTGGGGCGGACGGCAGGGGTAGCCGGGGCCGCCTTGCAGGTAGAGAAGCCATGGGAGTGCTGGCGGTGGTGTTGAGGGGGTTATGGCGGACGGAGCTTTAGTTACAGAGCGGGCGAAGAGGGTTAGGGTGTTGGCTGGGGAGCTTGAGGAGGGTGCGGAGTGGTCTTTGGGGACGGTGAAGAAGTGTTCGGTTATCTTGAGTCTGCCTAGGAGTTATCAGGGAGGTGTGTGGGAGATTCTGAGGGGAAGGCTTGGATTACCTGCAGCCAGGTAGGAGTTCTGGCTCACGATCTTAGCTGGGCTTATAGTAGACATCGTACGGCGACCTAGCAGGCTGAGCATATGGCTGACGAGGACGGAGCTGTCTCAAGTCGGCGGAACGAGGTGCTGTAGCGTGAGGCCCGGATCCTGATCGTTTAGAGACCTAGTGAGGCTGTAACGCCTTCTATCGCGTGCGGATCGCGAACATGCCGTAGAATCAGTCCAGCGATGCTGTAGTGCTAAAGCGTGCATTGATGGCCGGGTGTTCAAAACGTCGATTATTGAAGTTGATGGATCGGACTTGGAACTAGTCACCTTTCCAGGTCATCAAGATCCGAGCCGACTTTGACACTCCATCATGGCTAAAGACAAGAAGAAGTCCAAGGAGGCGAAGAAAGCTGTCGTAGCCAAGAAGCAGCAGAAGAGTGCTCAGAAAGCAACCAAGAAAACCTCAAAAAAGAAGGACGACCTTGACAGCGATGCCGAAGATGCAGATCTCGATGCCATCTTAGCGGAGTATCAGAAGCAACAGGAGCAATTCTTGAAAGTGACAGAGATCTCAGCAGAGCCTCCATCACCTCGATCAAGTGCCACTGTGCTGGCAAACCCAAGTAACGCGAACGAACTTTTCCTCTTCGGTGGCGAGTACTACAACGGCGCCACTGCGCAATTCTGGAATGATCTCTTCGTCTACAAAGCCAACACAGACTCCTGGAGAAAGGTCAACAGTCCCAATAGTCCACTGCCCAGGTCTGGTCATGCCTGGTGTGCTGGTGCCAACGCGGGAGGAATCTGGCTTTTTGGCGGCGAATTTTCAAGCCCGAAACAGGGTACTTTCTACCATTATAATGACTTCTGGAGACTGGAGCCCTCGACGAGGGAGTGGAGTAAGATCGATACCAAAGGCGGGCCGCCAGCTCGGAGCGGACATCGCATGGTAGGCTACAAGAATTACATTGTCATCTTCGGTGGGTTCCAAGACACGTCCCAAACGACCAAGTATCTGCCTGATCTTTGGCTATACGATACGCAGAACTTCAAGTGGCTCCAACCGACTCTACCACCTGCCTCGCCCAAGCCTGATGCTCGCTCCTCTTTCTCTCTGCTCCCTCATGACACCGGTGCAGTGCTCTACGGCGGCTACTCGCGAGTAAAGGCCACAGCTTCTACTTCCAAGTCCTCGAAGTCTGGCAAAGGCTCTTCCAGCAACAGCACTCGAGTAGTTCTCAAGCCTTTCCTCCACCAAGACACCTGGATTCTGCGAATTACCCCTCCTGCTTCCGAAGCACCACCCAACACGCCCCCGACAGTCCGCTGGGAACGCCGTAAGAAACCGGTCAATACTCCCGCGCCGGCCAGAGCAGGCGTCACGATGGCTCATCACAAGGGCAGAGGCATTCTGTTCGGTGGCGTGCACGATGTCGAGGAGAGCGAGGAGGGTATTGAGAGTGAGTTCTTCAATCAGCTGTTTGCGTGGAATATCGACCGCAATCGGTTCTTCCCGCTCGCGTTGCGTAGGGGCAGAGCTGCGGGCGCGAAGAAGGGACCCGCAGTTGCGAAGAGAGGGAGGGGTAAAGCGGATGAGGAGGAGCTGTTGAGAAACCTAGCGATGATCGAGGGAAAGGGTGATGAGTTGACCGCGGCGTCTGTGCTGGGCATGACAGCTGATGCGGATGAGGAGGTAAAAGCAATCGAGAAGCCCACCCTGTGGGAGTTCCCTCACCCGCGCTTCAATGCCCAGCTCGCTGTGCTGGACGACACGCTCTTCATCTACGGCGGCACGTTCGAGAAAGGCGACCGAGAATTCACCTTCGACGAGCTGTGGTCCATAGATCTCGGTAAGCTGGACGGCGTGAGGGAAGTCTTCAAGCGTGAGATCGCCGACTGGCAAGGCGATGAGAGCTCAGACTCGGAGGAAGATGACGAAGACGACTCTGAGTATGATGAGGACGACGATGAGGGTGTCGCAGTCGATGGTACGGCTACGCCAGCTACCACCGAGGGCGATGACGGTGGTGTCCCCCTACCACCCATCGTCGGCGCGGAGGCAGAGGAGGAAGAGAGTACTCCTACTCCAGTGTCCTCTCAGTCCGACGGCCTGCCCTATCCTCGACCCTTCGAGAACCTGCGCGCGTTCTTCGAGCGCACCTCTCATGAGTGGCAGGAGCTTGTGTTGCTCGCGAAGAAGTACGAGCGCACTGAAGATATCGCGGAGCGGTCTGTCAAGGAGATCAGAGCGACTGCGTTTAAGAAAGCCGAGGGCAGGTGGTGGGATGTCAGGGAGGAAGTGCAGATATTGGAAGACGAGCAGGAAGCAGCTGGAGTTGGCGAGGTGGTGAGTTTGGCTGATAGGGGTGGGGAAGGTGGTGGTGCTAGAGGGAGACGGTAGACTTTACATTCGTCCTTCTCATCGCAGTGTTCAGCTTCCCAATGCTGTTGTCGACTGCGCCACGGTAGTGCCCAGGACGTCTCTTAGATCAGTGAGAGCGCTCCACGTAATCCGGCTAGACTAAAGCAAGTGACTTCTCGCGCTCTCGAGGTCACTCACTCGTTGGAACAGCTGTCGCGGACATCATGAAAAGTGCACAAGCATGGTCATCGATGCCCTTGAGAGAGCTATCTAAGGCCAGACCTCCTCTAGCCAGCCTACTCTTACAGCAGAAACACCCCTTGCGTAAGCCTTGCTAGTAAACACCAGCTCATTATACAGTATCATCTCAACCTTCCTGCCGAACAATACGCTACCAGGGTGTATTGCTACGATCTCGTTGCCCAAGAGTGTTTTATAGCTTCCATCAGGACAGAGTTTTGCCACGTTATCGACAAACCCACGTATGAAGCACTTCAGGATGCGAGCCTCCAGATCCTCGTCCACAGGTTGTAATGGATCATCAGAGTCTTCTGGAAAGGCTTTGCCGTTCAGCAGCTTTGCCGCCAGACATTGTGCACGCAGCTGCTTTCGCACAGCTAGTACGTTCTGCAGAGCACGATGTGACAGCAGATGTGCCTCTGCCCATGCCTTACGATCCGTAGATTCTGCTGCGTAGGCGCGTATCGTTGTCAGCAGGGTCACATGGTCGCCGGATCGACGCGTCAATGTCCCACGAGCAGCTAGAGCTTCTTCCCGTGCGCTCTCAGTCTCGATATGCTGGTATATGGACTCCACGGTGAGGCAGGAAACAATGTCTATGGCTTCCGCCAGGCAGGAAGATGCCTCCGAGGATGCATACAGGATCACTGCGCCAAGATTAGGTGGCAGCGGAAGGCGAGCAATTTTGCGGCCTACTGGAGTGATCGCACCGCTCGGCTCGATAGTCTCGAGTCGTAGAAGTTGAAGCATTGCTTTCATCATCGACTTCGGATTGGGTGGCGTGAGCAGAGGGAACCGGAATGGATCCTTCACGCCACGAGCGATCATGGTCAACACTGCAGCACTGAGATCGCAGCGCAGGATCTCGGGACTCGTAGCTTGCTCTAAGATGTTGTAAGAGTTCTGCGTGTACAAACGATAGCATTGGCCTGGTGCCTCTCGCCCGGCACGACCTTTGCGCTGGTCCGCGGAAGACCTCGAGATAGCTTGTATCAGTAGAGAATCTAGATTGAGCTTGGGGTGGAAGTGCTTGATCTTCGCTTTGCCGCAATCGATCACGAAACGAACCCCAGGCACCGTGACCGACGTTTCAGCAATATTCGTCGCGAGTATGACTTTGCGAGTTCGTGGCGGGGCGGGCTGGAAGATCTGTTGCTGCGCTGACTGCGGAAGTGCCGCAAACAGTGGCAGAACTTGAAGAGGCGGTATCTTAGGTGGAAGATTCGCTGCGAAAGCTTCTACTGAGGCCTTGAGCTGCTGTATCTTATCTTGGCCTATCAAGAAGACTAATATGTCGCCAGGGAGAGGCTCTTTGCAGTGTATGAGGAATATCCGTTCAAGTGCTGCCTGAGCCATGTCATCGCAGGGCTTGTCGAGATAGGAAAGCGTGACTGGGTACTGTCGACCTTCCACATGCACAAGAGCCACTTCCGATGGCTTTCCCGCGGGCCGCTCATCGTCTGAAAAGCCATTCCATTCCTCGGCATCGCCCGCCGGCTCCAGATCGCCGTCTGTCGTCGAAGGGTCCTGGGTCCTGGTCTCCAGATACCGTGAGATCCCAACAACGTCCGCGGTGGCACTCATTACCACGAGCTTCAAGGGAGCCTTCCGCCGCCGGTTCCCATGCACCAGCTCTCGCAAGAACCCCAGAAGCAGATCGACGTTCAGATTCCTTTCGTGAACCTCATCGATGATCACGCAGCTATACTGCCCAAAACTTGAATCTCTGAGCATTTCCTGCAGCAACATACCCTCTGTAAGGTACTTGATCCTCGTAGAGGGTCCCGTAGCCTCATCGAACCGCACAGAATAGCCCACTTTACTCGCAGGACTCGATTTCCCTAGCGGAGTCCCCATTTCTTCCGCCACTCGACGGGCCAGTGAAATAGCTGCCACACGTCGGGGTTGCGTTATAGCAACGCATTCCGTGCACCAACCGGCTTCGAGGAGAAACTGTGGTATTTGAGTCGATTTACCAGATCCAGTTTCTCCGGACAGGACGAGGACATTGTGCTTCTCGAGTGCTCCTAAAATGTCGTCTTTACGAGACCAGATGGGCAACTCCTTCCTCGAAACCAGCAATTTCAGCCTTTTTGCCTGCAAAGGCGAATCATTTCCCCGCTTTCTTTTCAAATCTTTCGCCATGCTTGCGCTACCATCTGTGCGACTGCAAAAGCGAATTTATGGAAGATGCCTGGTTGAGAAGCGAGCTTTGCGCTTCTTGCTCTCTACCATTTTGATAATGATGCTTAGTCAGCCATGCCAAGATTCTAGCGCCGACCTCATTCAACTTGCCCTAACACTACAGCATGAGAATGGCATTGTGTGCATGCCGTTCACACCCGCGACCATCGGACCGATCAGTGGAAGAGGCAGTGTCACAAATTGCGGCAACAGTATATCATATTCGGTACTACTAATTGCGCTACGTGTAGTATCGACTCGAGAATGCTTTATTCACTGCACTTTGGCGGGAGACTTCCCAGCCGTATGGCTGTAAGTCACATAGTACATGTATCTGGAAGAAGGACGAGGCAGACAGAGTTTCTGGTGGACATGGTCCAACCCCTCAACTCATAGGCGATTGATGTTTGCGTTCGTCTGAAATGCACCTCGTGCTCTTGACGAACGACTGAGCCACTTGTTCTCGCCTTTACTCTCTGCCTCGAAATCTCCAACGCGAACGCGTTGCAGAACTTCTCCAATGCATCCTGTAGCGCACTCGCAGCCCTTGACGCCATGGTGATAGCAGGACGAACCTGCGTGCCAGCGAGAAACTGTCACTTAGTAGTCGCAACCTCGCAGTGAACGCCTGCAATATATCATACGAAGGTAATGTGAGATTGTCGCCAAGTCGCATGAGCTTTACCGCATTGAGCGCGCCGTGGACAGCCCAACGCAGGCTGAGACCGATGCTCTATGTATAATCGCAGCTGATTCTGCCTACAAACCTCCCGGTGGATGCGGAGAGACGCCTGCACTATCACTGGAAACCCGATCGGATAGCTCAGTTGTTGTTCCCCGGCTCACTATACCGATAGCTCCGGCCAACATCCGCATCGTACACAGAATAAGCCTGCATCCCGTTAGCACATAGCTCAATCAGTAAGGCAACACAAGTACATTGAGCACGTACATTAGTATTCGTCAAACCCCTGCCTTGCCAATACACAGTACACTCCCATAGACCCGTGGACAACCTATAGTGGATCTCGAGCGAGCTCCCGTACTGATCATGCGCGAATACGCGACAAGCTGTGATGGCCTCGCAGTCCTTCGAAGACCCAGGGAAGGTCGCAGAGTAGGGTCCGTGCATACCATCGTTTCCTGGGTTATTCGGGTTCAGAGTGACTTGGTTACCCGCAAAGTACCGATTGAAATCGCGGAATCGGAAACCTTCGAGGTCAGGTAGGGCGGTGCATGCAGCCGCGCAGGCGGGGACGGTTACAGAACTGAAGGCTGTGTTCGTGACTGGTGATGGTGTGATTGTCGTGGTGGAGACGATCGTCTGTCGAGTAGTGGTGACGACATAGTCGGTTGCGGTGACCTCTTGCACAAGAGTGGAGGTGGAGGTTGGCGTGACGGTCACGACGTTCGTGGCAAAAGCTGTCACTGTGACTGTGCTTGCTGTAGCAGACGTGACGGTCGCCGACACCGTTTGTGTTGGGATTGAAAGACAGCTGCATGCGCTGGAGATCGCGGATGCAACCCAGGACTTGAGGGCAGTGGGTGTGGCCACGCTGCTGGTTGATGTGCTGACCGTAGCAGCCCGAGCGCCCAGTGTTTGGCTGGAGTAGGGTGTGCATTCGGTGAGGATCGTGGTAGTAGCTGCGATACTGGTACTCGACGGTATAAGCGTGACCGTGACCGTAGAGTAACTTGTTTCACTTTGTGTCGTCGGAATGGTGTTTGTGTGGGTGGAAGTTAAGGTGACTGTTATTAGCACTACTGTCCCAGTCACTGTGACTGTAGTTGGCGACGTGACGGTCACCGATGTCACAGCTGTCGTTTGCGCTGTCGAGGTGATCGTCGATTTGGGTATGCGAAGGAAGGAAGAGCAAAAAGGAGTTGCGCTGCTCTGTGCTTTCAATTTTGTTACAGCAGAGTTGATGGCTGAGCAGAACTTGGGCGATGTGCTTTTGACTTCTAGTGGACTGGCTGCAGTGAGGCCAGCAAGGGCTGCAAGTCCGAAGACAGATCTGACATGCATGATGAATTATTGTATATGGACAAGCAAGTGAAGGTGGTAAGGGCAGGAAAAAGTCGCGGGCAGGTCGACGCGTTGAAGGAACGGAGGGCAGGGCTACTCATATGCGACGTACTACCTTCTTGATCGCCCACACATTACGAAATGCAATGGACTTGGGATCTGCGCGTTCTGAGTCGCTTCAGCTGCCACGTAAAGCGCCACATGCCATCTGGGCTCTGCGCCAAGCAAGTCACTGCCGAATCTGGAACTCGATCACCACGCACAATGGTGCATCACCAGAGGTTGATGTAGCAACGAAAGGCCAAGTATGTGACATTCATGGCATTGGTCAATGACCGGGTTGCCATCGATGCACGGTAGTTGAGCTCTCGCAGAAGATCCCCAGCGAAGACGCCAGTGTGCGTGGTCAGTTTCCAAATCGGATCCAGCTTGAGTTTCGGGACTTGGTGCTCCCTCCTAGCCTGTGGCGTCTAGAACTCTGACAGACTTTCCTAGTTGGTCTGCAACAGATCGTGGCGCTTCGTAGATGCTTCGAGCCCGGGAACTGAATAAGATTGAGATCATGACTGGCCCGTAGCGCGGAGGCTCTCGTCTCGTGGCGCTGCATGTTTCTGTGCTGGTCACCCGCTTCACTGGGGTGACAAACCGCTCGGCCGCGGATGCATAGTACGCCGAGCATTCGGCTGCGAAAGACGATGGCTGCACCGCATTTGCGAATAAGTTTCCAGTGCAAAGACATGGTCAAGTCCACCAACTCCTACCATAGTCCATGAGGTACCGTTGATCAGTATTAGCAAGTGTCTCAGAACATGATCCGAGGTCTGCGCGTCCGACTCGTCACCAAATCGCAGTGCACTCGCTGACACGAGACCATCCACCTCCATCTCGGCGCCACTACCACCACCACCACCTCACTGTCGCTACCACCCCATCGCTCCGGTTGCCACCATCCACCTCACTGTGGCCTCGCTATCTCCACCGCCTCTCAGCGCTCTACGCACTGCTGCCATCCTCCACCCACTGCCTCATTAGAACGCCGCAGCCACCGCCTCACTGCCACTGCACAATTGGACCTGTAGGAGATGATGAAGATGCGTACACAGAGGCCAGCCACGACGCTCTAGAGTCTGAATCGCTGCAGCCTCGCTACCGCCTTGATGACTTCCGCCACGCTACAACCCCTAGTGACAAGGACTGGTGCCTTCGATCAGCGGACACATTACAGGTCAAGGAGCACGCCGCTCGCAGAGTACTCGGAACGGACAGTGAGAAGTTACGGCAACACGCTATCTGCAAGATTGAGCACGGTGGCAAGGTTATAGAGAACGGTGAGGAGATAGAGTGGCTAGGTCCCTGCCACTAGTGCATACGCAGAGGTCGTGGGCCTTGCAGGGTGTTTAACAAGAGCGTGGAGGCATGCCGGATTTGCAGGAAGCAAAGCAAGGATGGCTGTAAGGCGCAGTCTGAGGCAGAGGAGGATGGGGAGATGCCTGCGGTTGTTGGAGATGGAGTGGATGATGGCAGACATTTGGCCTTCATGGAACATGCGGCGCGGTGCCTTGATACGGCGAGCAACTGGACTGGAGAGAAGCGCATCAAGGCAAACACAGAGCTTAGCGAGGCGCACCACGAGGCGATGGCGCAGATCGAGGAGGCGCTGGAGCACGCCGCAGCTTGACTGCGTGACATTCGAACAGCACGGCGCACGTCTGGATCTCAGAGGCAGTAAGCAAGGCACTGGCGAGGCTACACAAGGCTCGCGGCGAGGCGGTGATCAATCTGATGGCTGTGAAGGCGGTGCTAGCAAAAAGGCTGCAGGCGCGCGAGGTGCTACACGAGGCTGGCCACGATTCGGCAGAAGATGTGTGGGCAAAGCTGTGGGAGATCGACACTGCCACGATGGCGGCCGAGGGTGATCTGGAGGAGATCGACAGTGCTGCATTGGCGGCTAAGGGTCAACTGGAGCAGGCGGAGCAGGGCCTCGCCATTACGACGAGATAGGTGGATTAGCTGAATGCGGTGAAGGTAGGGTGTGCTGCTACGGCGGAGGAGCGTAACAAGATGGTGAAGGAGGAGCCGGAGGACGAGCAGCCGCCCGCGACAAGCGAGTGTAGCACGAGGCACAGCACGAGGAGTGTCAATACCTGGAGCATCGAACTAGATGCAGCCGCAGCTCTTTTCGCCAGTTCGGTCCTCGTGCTGGCCTCGCAGCGATTCGGTCTTACTTCGGTAACACTTGACCGCCATTGCACCAGAGCTCTTGAGCTCTTAACACCTTGACACCTCCGCCTTCCTCTACAATCATACGCAATGCCTCGTCCAAGGATCGACCTAGAGCCTTACACCGATCAGATCGGCCACTGGTTGGAGAGCGAGGGCCTACGCATACATGAGGTCGTTCAACAACTAGCTAACACGTATCAAGTCACTATCTCCAGAGCCACCCTTACACGCTTCCTTGCAAGTGCCGGTATCAGCATTACAAAGCATTACGTTAATGATCACGACCTCAAGACCCGCATTATCTACTTCCACTACCAGATCCAATGCTCCGACGAAGAGAGCCTTCGCATGCTTGCAAGAGATAGTATCATTGTGTCACAGTGGCGGCTTCGTCGTATGCGCTACTCGATGGGGCTTCTATAACGATCAAGAGGTCACCGCCGTGCGGAGATGGAGCATGCAATGGAAGTCGCGTTGGCGGAGGAGATGGAGCTAGGGCAGATTGAGGACTTTGGCAAGCATCGCTTGGCTCAATTCATGCGCTCACGGTACAATATCGTTGGCCGGTACGACTCGCAGAGCCCTCGTGGCGCTGAATCGCTGAGGGCTGCTGGTACTGCATTCATTAGAGTCGCTATAGTGCCCTAGCGATTCAGCCGAGCTGAATCGCTGCGGCCTAGCTGTAGCCTCGTCACTGACCCTCTCATAGTGAGAAACTCTACGCCATCGCACGCCGCGACTACCCTGAGGTAATCGAACCACGAAGGCAGAGAGCAAAGCGGCATCGAGGTAAGATCATTGTGCCAGGGCCGAACTACTGCCTATTAATGGATGGCCACTGCAAGCTCGAGAAGTGGGGCATACAGATCTATGCCGCCATCGACGTCTACTCACGGCACATTGTATGGATCTACATTGGCATCACCGCAAGGTCTCAGGTCTCCGTGCTCGCTTAGTACATCGCCACGGCACGGCACAACGGCACGATACCGCTTCGCATTCGATCCGATCGCGGTGGAGAGACTACATTGGCTGCTGCCGCTCACTTCACGCTTAGCAAGGCGGCACGCACGAAGCCGGATGGCACGGACTTGTCAATCGAGGATGCCTTTGTGCCTGGCACGAGCAAAGAGAACGTAAGCATTGAGATGTGGTGGAACCAACAGACTCGCGCAACGCTTGGTCGCTGGCGTGAGTTCTTTGATGAGCTTAGCAGCACACGCCTTTACATTAGAGATCGCCTCGCGCACCGCCTCGCCTTCTTCGCTGTGTACATTCCGATCATCCGCACGGAATGCCTGGACTTTGTGGACCTATGGAACTATCACCGCATCCGTAAGCAGCGAGGCGGCCACATTGTCCATGGCAGGCCATATCAGCTTTATCACTACCCACAAGAGTCCGGCGGTGTCGAATGCAGCGTGCCGGTGGACCAGGCCTTGCTAGATAGCATGGAAGGCGACGTGGCAGGCTTTGGTGCGTACTCGTGGGTGAATCGTGGCTGCCTCGCTAATAAGGTATCTATATAGAGCTTGACGAGTACCTCCCAGCGAACACCAAAGAATGGTGTGATGTAGCATTGCACTTCCTTGGCTTCGACGACCTCGATGGCCGTCAATATACCGAGGATCGACAACAGCGCCGGCATCAACTGGCCTACCTACAGCTCCGAGATGCGATACAGGAGCACCTCGATTACGGCAATGAGGCAGCTCTAGACGAGTGCCCTGGAGCTGCCAGCCCTAATCAATTCTGGCGTGCAAATGCACTACTGCGCGAGGCTATGGCGGACCTGCGCGAGGCGAACGTAGCTGCCGGAAGGCCACTGGATCTAGACATGGACGACTACATTGCCTTCCGTGAGCGCGAGGCCAACGGCGAGGGCGACGAGGCATATGCCAGGCTCCGTCGCGAATTGCAGCAAGCCGCCAACTTCAACATGGACGACAACGCTGTACGCCGCCAACAGGAGCTAGAGCTGCAGATGAGAGAGGCTGAGGATGAGGCCGAGGTAGCTGTGCTTTGGGAGCAACTGCAGCAGTACGCCAACGACGACAATGGGCCGGAGAACATTGAGGGTCTCCTCGTTGATCCCGCCCTTTGAGTATACGTATAGCGATTCCACCGCGAGGCGTTTGATCTTGTCGCACGGCGCAATCTATGCTGCAGGGCCATGTTACACAACGATGCTGACTCGCTACAGAATCGCTATGCGCTCGCTCCAAGCGACGTAACACAAGAACGCTATATGTAGTATCGCTACGGAATCGCTACGGAATCGCGGCCGAGTTGCAGCACCAATTGCGATAGGTCTGTTTTCATTCCTACTCGCTGTGCACTCGCTGTGCACTAGCAGTCCCCTCGCACTTCAAAAGCCAGCCGCTTTGCTCTTCCTTTTCCTTGCTTCCTTTCCTTACAACCCTCCTTCAATCGCAATATGACGTCCAACCTCTGGGGCACCTTCTGTCTGAAGGAGGGCTTCAACCATGCAGAGATGTACGGCAACTATAACTGGTGCGAGGTCTGTGGCAAGTCCAATCCGAATCCACCACCACCGCAGGCTCCGGCGCCTCGAATTACGCAACGCCAACCTAGTGTCAGCGCCGGCGAGGCGGGCACTAGGCCGCAGCGAGTCGAAGGCAGGTCAAGGGTGAGTGTTTAGTGCACTGCATGTTGGCTATTTCACTTTACGAGGCTAATTACGATCCTAGCACGAGGCGGCTCCCGCTCCACCAGGTCACCGCAGCTTCCCTTCTATCCCTTCAAGGGAAATCGTCGAAGCCGCTCGCCAGGCTGCCTTCGATTCTCGTCGCACGCACGCCGGTGGAGCAACTGTTGCCGGTCGTCGTGGTGCTGTCACCGCCGCTCAAGGGCATCCTCCGCCAAACACTGGTGCTACACGACCTACAAAGCCACCACCTCCGGCCTTTCGCTACAAGGCTAAGTTGTACACGTAGTACGTGTACGCCTTAGACGAAGGTGACAGCTACTCGGAGCCGCACTGCCTTGCTATCTGGAAGGATAGCTTCTACCAGCACACGTACGAAGCATCCGGATCCTCCGTTGTCGACTTTATTATCGCTCGTTCAGGTGTGAGCCTTGTCGTACGCGACCTACCTGGCTATATGGAGCACTTCTTCTGCGCCAGCTTCACTAACGATACCCTGTATCCTATCACCTTCAATTACACCAATGGCGAGTCCCTCGAGGAGCAATGGATGAAGTTCGACAATAGCAAGAGGGATGGTAAGGAGTTCAAGATCGTAGCACAGCAGCGTGCCATTGCGAATCCAGCCGCATCCTCGCCGCCAGCCTCGCAGCCGTCGCCAACACCTACTCCCAAGAAGCCTAACAAAGGCTCTCGTGTAGCCTCACTGCGAGCCTCGGCCACCTCGTCAAAGCGGAAGAGGCCTTCCCCTAAGAAGGGCTCCAAGGCCGCGGCGGCACGCAAGCGTATAGCACCACCGCCTTCAGATCATGACGACGACGGAGACGACGATACGTCTGTCTTCATCAAACCCGAGAAGAACCTCGATACGCCGCCTATCAACCCTTCAAAGCCGCCTCCCTTCATCAACCTTGACACGCCAATTGCGTATCATCCCCGCAGGGGCAGCATGTCGGAGCTAAGCGAGGTAGCCGGTGGAGAGCACTACCAGCTCTTTTACGAGGCTGAGAACCAGGCTCAGCACGAGGCGAACTCTTCGGCCGATGAGGACCTACCTGACGACCCTCGGCAGCTGCCACAACGGCCTCAGGCCTCGAAGCGCACGATTGAGCCCTCGGACCGCGAGCTGCGGGGGAGGAGGTTATTGGTGAATAGATAAGAAGGGTGGTGGTGGTCTAGGAGGTGACGCGGGTGGCACAGTAACGGTTGATTGAGCATAGCGCCTCGCGCTTGCTCTGCCGCAGCCTCGCGGTGATGGCACAAGATGGTGGAGGAGGATATTCGAGCATCTATTCAAGCACATGGCCTCGTGGCTGCCTTGCTACAGCCTCGCGGTGCTCTCACTAGTAGCATGAGTATAACGACACGGTCGTTCTTTCCTTACCTATGTTTGCACGTGCGATTCCCCTGCGCGAGGCGTTACGATTCTCACTTTACCGTTCACTGCTCACTTTACCGTTCACTGCTCACTTTGACAACCACCTCCTACTTCTGTTTGCATCCATCCACTGCACGATAGCCTCGCTATCCCCATCGCCTCTTCGCACTCTCCGCACTATCGCCATTGTCATCGCATCGCCTCATTAGAACGCCGCAGCCACCGCCTACCTTCCGCTTCACAATGGTTGCAGAAATGACCCATGAGCAGTATGATGCCGCTATGCGCTTGTAAGCCACACACGACGCTCTAGAGTCTGAATCGCTGCTAACTCGCTGTAGTATTGATGGCTTCCGCCGTCCTACAACCACTAATGACAGGGACTGGTGGTTCTGCTCGCCAGACACATGGAAGAACAAGAAGGATGCCTATTTGAAGGTGCTCGGAACTAGCAGTGAGAAGTCAGCGCTGCACGCCATCCGCAAGATTGAACAGGGTGGCAAGATCATGGAGACTGACGAGGGCATGGATGCGCCAAATCCTTGCCCCTGGTGTACTCGCCCTGGTTGTGGACCTTGCAGGGTGTTCAAGGGGAAGGATGAGGCATGCGGGTATTGCAAAAGGCAGGGCAAGAAGGGCTGCATGGCGTCGGTTGAGCCAGAGGAGGATGAGGAGATGCCTGACGCTGTCGAAGATGGAGAGGAGACTGGCGATTCAGCGGTTCTCAAGGCTAACGTCGATGAGTACGTCGAGATTGCGGAGACTGCGATCAACGAGAAGCTAAAAGGAGTGAAGACCGCGTTCGTTAAGGAGCAGGAGAAGATGAAGGCAGGGATTGCAGAGGCTGGAAGGACCGCTGGCACGCAGATCATTGGCATGGCGGAGAAGACTGCTGCGTCGGCAGCTAATAAGATCAAGGAGGCAGAGGAAGAGGCGTTGGTGAGCATTAGCAATGCTCGTAGCGAGGCGGAGGTCAGCTTGAAGGCCTCAAAGGCAGTGCTAGGGAAGAAGCCGCAGGCGCGCGAGGCGCTGCACGAGGCTAGCGAGGATGTGGTAGGAGCACTGTAGGCAAAGCTGGTTGCGGTTGAGGCTGCCGGCAAGAAGACTGAGATCAAGCTGCAGGAGGTTGAAGAGGCTGGCCTGGCGACTGAGGGTAAATTGGAGGAGGCGAAGCAGGAGCTCGCCATTGCAATGCGCACTGTGGAGAAGTTGAAGGACGATAAGGCGTCGTTGGCAGTGCAGTTGGAGCTAGCCAAGGGCGAAATTGATGAGTTGAAGGAGCGTGTTGCGGCCCAGTAAGGGCTTTATATGACGAGGCGGCAGCAAGGCGGCAGCGAGGCTGTCATATGAGATACCAGCGCAATTGGCAGCGCAATGGCAGTGCAGCACTGCGCGTAGATCAATGCAGAGTACATTGTTGGGTCGAGGCCACCACGATTCTAATACGATTCACCCAACTTGACCTCGGATCATGTTTTGAGACACTTGCTAATACTGATCAACCGTCTG